>OX246737.1:127989673-128254774 GCA_945910005.1 Isoperla grammatica
TGGATTTTACAGTGTGATTATGTGATGTCGCGTTGAATAAGTATAAACACTTGTGTGTCGATTTGTGGTTTCTAGATTAGAAACAATACTGGTAAGTTCTAATTATAAAATAAAAAATGTAGCAAATATCAAATTTAATTTTTAAGAATGAAACGCACTATTAAAACGTTTTCTATAAATTATTGCAATTAATAATTTAGTGGCTTCATGTCTCAGATCGCACTACAAGCTATCTTGAGGGGAAAAAGGCCTGAAAAAATTTTCGCCTCCGGCGGCTGGGGCTCCGCCCCAGACCCCTTGCAGCCCACGAAAGTCCGTACATGTTAATATTAACCATCCCCCCAAAGATATAGTTCCAATTCGACCACTGCTTGTGCATCATAATGATATGGGGCCGACTACCAATTTGTCATGTTGCTAAAATGGATCAACGCATCTGCTCATTTTTGCATTTTTAAACGACGTAATAACTAGACAGCATTGTAACATTGCAAGCCGACGCCGATATGTAAATAAGCTAGTCAATTGGAGCCAATTATCATTAATCTTAGCAAATGTATGCAATAAGGATAGTCTACGTGCTTACTGCGTTGTATGTTAATTATATTACACTTTATATAGCTAGTCCGTACATGAAATAGGGCAATGTTCAGTCTAATAATATTCTGTACTAGAGCATCAATGTAAAGCAAGCCCTGACAAGTTCAATCACACGTATACATGACGCATTCCGATGCATCACGCTGCACATTGAACGGTAGCTGCGTTTCCAGTCCATTCCGGGCATTGCCTGTTCTTACTTCTACTTATAGTGTTCGTTGAGTTCGTTAGGACAGCCATTTTGTCGATGAGAAACGTTCAGGTGACGTATACACTGTTCTTTAATCTCGGAAGTTGTTCCAAAATAACTGTGCCGGTAGATTTTTATAAACGCTGATCTTTGATCTCGGAAGTTGTTCCAAAATAACTGTGTCGGTAGATTTTTATAAACGCTGATCTTTGATCTCGGAAGTTGTTCCAAAATAACTGTGTCGGCAGATTTTTATAAATGCTGATCTTTGAACTCGGAAGTTGTTCCAAAATAACTGTCCGAGTGGATTTTGAACGTTCTGTTACGTTGTTTGGGTGGATTTTAAACGTTTACACGCTAATCTCTGACTTCGGAGGTCGTTCCAAAATTATACTGTCAGGAAAGTTCAAATGTTTCATTTGATTCCAAAATAACTTTGCTGGTGGATTCAACGTTTTATCAGTGGATATCTGATACGAAATTCTAGAATAACTTTGTTAGTGGAGTGGCTTATTTGTGGTTATTCTAATCTATACGATTCCAAAATAGTTTTTAGATTTAAAATTCTTGGTTCCATCTGGTCCCAAGGTATCTCAAAGGTAGATCTGCCCATCGTAGGACGGTAGAAGGCGACTTAGATATATAACCTCGTTGTGTATGCGTCGATAACCACCATTAAATGTTTTATTTGTGAACATTCGATACGTTGATCTTTAACCTCGGACCAAATACAAAAAATAACCTGATATTCGAATTATATAATATAATCTCCTTTGTCTATCATTAGTTGAGGCGTTGTAAAATGTGACCAATAAAATAAGAACAACGCGATTTGGACGACATTGTAGGTTTCACAGCTATTTGGCCCGGCCAGCTAGCCAGCCAGCCAGCCGTACCCAGCTGTACCTGGAATAGTGGGTATAATAACCGTCTTGGCAGGTCGAGCGGACAGGACACTGCATGGACATACCATGAAGGACGACCTTGCGTATAGCTGTGTGCTAAGTGGTCTATATTGCTGCTACGGTTGCACACTTTTATGTTTTGTGTATTCGAATTTCGAACACATTTTATTTATATAAGTTTTCTGGTGTTAGATTTTGTCAGGAGGGGAAATGGGCAAAGACAATGACGGAACTACAATAAGAGGAGGTTGGGGATTCATGTTTAGATATAGGCATTTACTACTACTACTTTACTCGTACACAAGTTGTCTAATGTAGTGCTTACAATGCAGGAGGTCCAGGGTTCGATTCCTGGTTATATACGCAAACGGTGACTTTGGAGCAAGGACGGACACAATAAAAACTGTAAATGTACCCCATTGAAAATCAGTTATTTTATCCTGGTTGGCAGACAATAAAAATACAACTTTATTTTAATTTATTTTATCTATATTTTATATACATAGGAAACTATTTCTTTGTATTCAGGGCCGGATACAAAGATTCAGCTTTCAACTTGTCACAATTCACAACATCGTTTTTTGTATATACTAATTTAATCCACCGTACACGTAATGCAGTACATACAAAGCATTTTTAAAAAGTGTAGGGTAATTTTTGAACAGCCTGTAAAACAACCCCTGAATAAAAGCTTGCGGCAACATATTATACCATCGCAGTCACAGGTTACCTTTGTACTTTGTGGCACCCCATACTCCAAGTCCAAAACATCTTGCGTGAATATAATAATTAGTCATCTGTTACTTGAGAGTTAAGTCTTGATTAGAAAATACATCAAGACATAATAGGGCCCCCCAATTAGTTAGCTACCTCAATTGTCTCTCATCTTCTTGCCCCGGATTAATTAACTATTTAATGTAACTAATTAGTTGCGTGATTGGAGGTAGTTATAAGGAATGTTGGAAAACTATGAAATGGTATGAATACAAATTTAATAATTTCAAAACAATGAAGGTTGGACTTATCTTTTCGCCGTTTCTTGGTGCGGTTTTTGGCGCGTTGTTCACGTTGGCCACATAATGTACGTACCGTAGTGAAAAATTGTGATGGCGAAATTACGGATTTGTTTTTTAAATTCGTTTTATTGCCTAAAATGTAATATTGTCGACGAATTAAATAATTTAGAAAATGCACATTTTCGGAAAACGCAAATTTCGCGAAATCTCATGTACATCACGAAATTGCGGCCGAAATTCTATGAAACTGGTCAATCAAAACGCGAATTAACTCACGAGATTGAACCTTTCTTTGCGTGTGTTTTTAATTCTTTTTGTGGCAAAATGCGGATATCAGTTTTAAAAAAAAAATTAAAATTGGCGCCGAAAATCGACATTGCAGCTCGTCTGACATCAGTGTTTTCGGAAAAACTTTTGGAAATTCGATCAATATAGTTCCCGTTCCCGCACCATCGCCCGCTCACCCTCCCACCCGAGACGATAGCTCGTTCTTTTGAAAATTTTGGGAAATCATGAAAAACGTGTGTAATTTCGGTTTTTATAACACCATTTCTAATTACCTCTTCATATAAGTGGTTGAACTACCGGGACGTGGATTCGAATTCTCGACGAGGTGTGTATTTATTTACACATTTTTCTTCATGCTCTTTCTTGTTTACATACTTTTATTTGTATTATTTAATATATTGCATTTCCACTTGATTTGATTTTATTTCATTTCGCAATTATTTTTTCTTGTTCTTGATTTTCTTTTTTAAAGTACAGTTGTTTGTTTTGTTTTTGTTGCTGTTATTGTTATTTATGATTGCATTATTATTAATTGTTGGCATAGCCTAGTTTTATTTTAGGTCCTCCTTTGTAAATCAGTTTTTATAACTGAATAGGATATAAATTTAATAAATAAATAAATAAATAAATATCTGATCAGTCTTGACACTCGTGTCACAGATGTGCTCGTGTCGTATCAACTCAGTAATACAGCTGCTGCTGTAGAAACAAGTTTTACTCGTGTCAAACTTCACACAACCATTTCGGGTGAAATTAATAAAATTGCACACTTGCAATGGAAAAAAACTGCTGCTTCTCGGGATTGTAATATAATCCGCATCGACACAGCACAGCTGCAGGCTGAACTATGCCCCATTGCATCATCACTGTCAGTTTGGCACACGCTACTTTCAAACTCTTTACCATGTGCAAAAAACGTAGTATAGCAATTAGCAACATACATGCATTTGTGTCATGTTGCATCTGTAGCCAAAACACGTTTTTTATGTTACGATGCGATTGAGCGGAAAAGCTATTGCAAATGTTCTGTAATGCAATTGGGGTTCGAAGCTTGATTCGATGATTTGGTGTTTAACGACGTACTATATACTCGACCTCTTGAGAATCTGACCAGTATCAATTCGCGGGGGTCGTCGTAAAGGGAGTTCAACGAGGGAGGACAGGGCCAAGTGGGAGGAGGCAGTGGGGAGGTCAGGAACAGGGTCTTCTTTTGTCGCCTCTTGCGACTGGCGGAGTCACCCTGGGCCTATTTTACCCTAGGCCCAGCCTAGACACGGGCTTCGAAGCATGAACGGAGACCCGCGCGCGCTTCTACGTGCAGGTTGTGGTCCAAGAATGTTATTTGAGAGTCTCAGCTATATCTTGTTAGATCATGCGTGCAGGTATATCGTCGGATCGCGCTCGTCAAAAGCATTCTTTGGGGTGCAACACATTCATGTTTCGGCATCAAAGCGCTAGAGCCACCCTTGCCTCGACCATTCATGGCCTAACCTAGATAAATCGCTGGCCTGAATGACTTTCAATTTACTGAATATAGTCGACAGGAAAATGAAAATTGTTAACTTTTTTACTTAGAATAGCTGTGAGCAAACGTATCTAGAGATTTATAATCTTGCTGCTGTGCTTGTGACTGTATTTGGAGCACATGGGTAAGTATAAGGCGATCTATCATGAAGAGACAAGTTCGTTATACTCCGATGATATCATAGCAATTTAATGACATAATGACCGCCACTTGCACCCACTTACCTTGGTACAGTGGCGTATCCAAGGGGGGGGGGGGGACGGGACAAACCCCCCCCCCCTTTCGCAAAGGAAAAGGGAAAATTGCATTGCATTGAAAAAAAAATGGAAATATAAATATACAGAAAGACATAAGTTTTTGTTAAAAATACACACATCGCTCTATAATTCTATTTCTGAGTATTAACACTTCAGTTCAATTGTTGTTCTTTGAAGCTTTTTTTCGTTTCTTAAGGAGAAAATCGTTGCCAGAAATTTAGTAATTTTAGTTCAGTTGGCCACTGTTAAACGCACAAATTTGCACCAAAATGACCTTGACGAGAAAATTACCCCCCGTTTATTTTTGGTTCAACTCTCTATAATATGAGTTAAACCCCCCCTTTGCAAAATCCTGGATACGCCACTGCCTTGGTATTACTACTTGAATGTAGTAAGTTTTGGATGGCATTGGGCTTGGTGTGGGGTGTTTTCTTCTATGTAACAACTAACAAGTAACTATGGATCCGGTGTTGTATTCGTAAAAATGATAATGCCTAGGTCAATCAACCAGCCAGCGTTGCCTTGAATGCCAGGTGGCAAAACGGGAAGTTGTTATAGTACACGTGCCCCCCCCCCTCCCCCCCTCCTCCAAACACTAGGTCTGAAAAAATGTTTGGTAATGGACTTGACTTGTTAATGTAATAATCGGTGCTGATAAGAAGAAAGACAAAAAAAATGCGTACAAAATTCTATCATTTATAAATTTAAGTGCCACGGTAACTATAATAAATGTATTATTATTACTATTACATATTTTAGCACGCCAATCAATGAGCGTCGTAATTAATTTGTATTCACATTCTTACTAAAATGAATATTTTACGCCAAAATAAAACTCGATAATGTATCAGCTATGTTCTGGAAGGACATGCATGCACCAAAACCAAAGATATTATATTCCCTGGACATGCACGCACCGGTTTCAACCTGTAGCCTGCCGACTGTTGCTCCCTGCGATGAAATTCTGTTCGAATTTCTGCAATTAAATAGTACGTGGCCTTGAGTTCGACTCGATTGACTGCTGATCGAAGAGTACAAGTTACAGTTGGTAAATCATGCGTTGCTATTTCCCAGGTATCTATCTGCTCGAGTGGTTTCACTGCAGAGTGGAGGAAGGTTAGACCCAAAAACTGTAGGGTAACCAAAACCCAACAAACTATCTCAAGTTTTGTGGGGCCTGGGTTTTGTTTGTGAAGCTGCCTTAATTCCTTCCACCCATCTCCCACGTGATATACACTTGTTGGATAGTAAATTGTTCGGAGAAGGTAGATAATATAATATGTTTGCAATTAAATTGAATTAAGCTGCAACCCGTCGACCTACAGCTGGTTTGTTTTCACCTTTTTTCAGCGAATCGATTTTTACTTTTAATTTTTTGTAATACGTTCCTGCAGCAGATTATCTAGGATATGCATTTTGTTTGTAATGGATTTGTAGAAATGAATAGAACGTCGAAATGATTGATTGATATCTGGGCTTTACGTCCGATATTTTTGCAACTTGATAAGATGAAATCGGGGGGGTTTGGAGGAAAGGGGAAAGAAAGAAGGAGCTCGAATTGATCATATAAAAAATAATTGCGTTAGGTTTTATTGTATGAAGAGTGAAGACCCACATTAATATTTACATCAGTTTGGATTTGCCTTGCATTTTGTTGTTCAAGTGACATATTAGTTGAGTCGATTATTTTCGCAATTACATAGTACAAATTTGTGGCGATGTGAAAGTATGGCGTGCTTATAAAACTTACCCCCTCCAGAACCCGTAAGTGAAATACTTCGTCTCCAAATATTTAAGACGGAAAAACGGAAAATCTCAATGAGACACCTTATATTATAGCTAAATTACTTGTCACGCTTATATCTGAGTGTCCAGCCTTGATTTCACTTGGAGGAAATTCATTTGGGAATTAATGGATCTGACTGAGCTGATTTGATTTTCAGGGAAAGTTGACCCGATGAGAAGAATGACGAAAAGACAAGTCAACTGGTCAATTATTATTGCCATTTTATTACCAATTAAAAATTAACATGCATGATTATTATTAACCGTAGGCGATGAATTAATTTCAGAAGATTCACGTTTCACTTTTAGTACAAGTCTTTGTCGAGTTAATTTGCTATAATGCAGGCTTTCCAAATATTGTACCCCCCCCCCCCCCCCCACTCCTTCGTGTTCTAACATGAAGCCCATCTCAAGAATTTTCAGTATGAACCACGACCACGCGAGGAAGAACAAGGAAGAATAACTTACTTACTCATTATAAGTCTTCCCTTAATTTTACCTACACTCCAAACGAATTCCTTCCCAGGAACTGCTACCTTATCGTGGTGGGCAGGTTTGCGTGCTTTGCTGATGCCGAAGCTATGCCGCCGGAAGCGTATGCTTCTGGTAGCGCCACCCTAGCCGGACACGTCGAGGTGAAGAAGCCAGACGAAATGCGGTCCACGTCTTCCCCTTTCCTCCCCGTTAGGGTCTACCTGTGTCTCCTCCAAACCGCCCCGACGTCATATAAGTCTAGTACGTCGTTTAACAACACATAATCGAAACCGAATCCAAACGAAATGATAGCTTGATTAGTGTGGGCTAATGCGGGTGGTACTGGTAGGGTGGGTGTATAAGCTAGAAAGTCAAACTGTACTTTCCGTATTTCCGCTTTCTGTCCAGCCCGCATTGTTATCATTGTGCTACCCGCGTTGTCAGTCGGGTTTAGCTTTTAGCTGGCCGGCATTAGCTTAGTTACTGCATGGTTTCGTGTGAGAAACGTGAATTTTGGCTTATCAGAAAAAGAAGGTCTCTGGAAGGTCTATCGGTTTAGGAGCTGTGGGGAATCGAACAATGGAAGGGGGGGGGGAGGCGGGCCGCCCTTCGATATAAAGCAATGTGTCACTAAACAAAAATCAAATCTTCAAATTCGTAAATTTAAATGTGTCTTTAATTTCTAATTTACCTAATATTTACGAAAAAATGCCCAGTATTTTTATTTCGTATTTTTTTTTTGTTAGTTCCTCCAAATTATAAAATTGGATTTTGCTTGAGAAGCGTGGAAGCTCAACGATATTCAAACATACTCTACCATGCTTTATCTTCTGACCACTCGTTGTAAAAGAAACGAATTATATTTTGCTCATTTCTAGTATGTATAGCACATTAGCACCACAGACAACCAATTATTTATCTGTGTTAGAACCATTCAGTTAGCTATTCTTGACAAGGATTTTGTTACTGTATTAGCACAGATAACTAGTATTAGTAGGCTATAACCATATTAATTGTTTATTAACCTCTTGTTATGACTCGTAGACATAAAATATCATAATATTCATTCAAAGTAATAGGTATTATCATTGGTGCAATAGTCAACTGTGAAGAAATCTCATCTTCATCAACTTGATCTCATCGGCAAGATATGCCGAGTTGAACGGTACTACCATGAAATCATGGATCGATCATCAATCAATGCATTTTTCTATGATCTTATGACATTTTGTTCTATTGAACTGCGCCAAGTTATAATTTTTACTTCGTTTTTGCAAGATATTTTCTCCGAATAATTATGTCAGTGAACCTTGATGAGTTCTGACTATGCCATTAAAAATAAGTGTCTGGTATAGAGTAAGAATGAGGTCAGTACCAACGTAAGCTCAGTCGAGGTCAGTGGCCTACGTAATGCTGCTATCTTCAGACAGTTTCGTGGGACCAAACGTAGATTTTATTGCATTTTAATGTCCACTTCCTAGTTTTACCGCCAATAGGGAATGCTTACTCGGTCATTCATTCATTAGTCCTGGTGGGCATCCCCCCCCCCCCCCCCACCCCCCTTAGACATTAATGTTTCTTGTTTCTTTGCTTTCCCACATTCGCAGATGAATTACGATGAAAGGCGATCGTATAACTTGATTGCCGTACGCGAGATTTGAAGCCACGTTTCAATAGTTCATATCCTCATGTCTGTCTGTCTGTCTGTCTGTCTGTCTGTCTGTCTATGTGGTATCCGGAGTGTGTGTGTGTGTGTGTGTTCACTTGCTTGGATGTAATTAAGTAGTTGAACTTGTTGTGACACGTTAGTGTATATCTGTGACAACACGCGACATAGTAATGGTTGTCGTATCTTATCGTTGTACAAAATACATACTGTACTATTGAATTGATTGGTCCTACATGATGTTAGGATTGTTTGGGTTTTCCATGTTATCTATACTTGGATACCGATAGACGGTAGCTCAGCAGTAAGACGCGAGACTCTAATTCGGGAGGTCGCCGGTTCGATTCCGGCCACCGGCAGTCCTGACACTTCCCAGCTATCCAAACACCCTAATATACCTATAGTTAGTCATCTGAAGATAGGCACATCAGGTAAAACTGGCGTGCACCCTATATAACAGGGATTCGTACGGAAAATAATTACCATACTTGGATTTGTTTTAACTCCATTCTTATACCTCTTTCCAGTTTTCTTTTCTGCCAGTCTCCATGAATTCTAGTTACTACATAAATCCATTATAGCGCTACCTGTTACGTGCATTCCAATTTTGGTTTGCCTATACTATTTTCCTTCCATTTGCAGTAAAAAAAATTTTTTTTTTGGGGGGTTATCTCCAGAGTTCTTCAATATCCCAGTTGCATCATACCTCGAATACCTTTTACCTCTTGTTATCCCTTTTTGATCTAGTCTTACCTTTCACATCCATCCATACATTGGCAATTGGGTGCATGGCATTATGGCAACACTATATCGCGGATCTTTTCATATTATAAATTTTATCGTGGTTTTACCTTATGCTGATGATATCAGTTTTCAATGTGCGTCAGCATAGGTGTGTACTGTACGTGTGCCTAATGAACTGATGCAATTAGTCACACACACGTACGAATTGAGGTATGATAGTACTCAGTGGCGTAAGCAGGAATATATTTCGCGGAGAGCAGCTCAGAGTAGAATATAACAAAAGGTCAACAAACGTGCCGTTTGTTAGGTGGGGGGATGTCCCCCACAATAGCGCCGCAGCCAATTTTGTTATAAATTCGTATTTTTGAAGTGGTTTTAATGTGTTCTAGAAGAAGGTAAGGTAGTTTGATCATGGACTTATAATAGTAATGGTTTGATGAACGGGATACGGGTTACAATGGCGCCAAATACGATTTCGAAATAATTTCAACAATCAATAAAACATAAAATTACCATATTGTTACAACTTATACCATCTCACCTATACGAGAGTGTTTCCCAACTAAGCAAATAAATAAATTAATACGTATATCTATTTAATTTTTTGCGTAAATTTAGACGATTGGCAGAGTATGATTAAAGCTGAGATTTCGGGGGGGGGGGGAGCCCCCCCTTAATACGTCACTGAAGTACCGATTGCGAGTACGCTCAAAGATCTGTAGCAGTGCTACAATAATATTACGCCTTCTCAGTCTATCTACTAAACTTTTTTTGTGTGTGGTTATCCTAGTTCATAAACCGCAGCACAAGGCGAACTAGTAGTGTTCATGCAGCTATGTTAGGTTTCTCGGCGGGAAGTTAGCTAATATTTAATTGTCATGCCGTGCGGTACTGATGTCCCATTACAAAGAGAAAGTTACTTCTCCCAAACCTGAAGCTAAATTAGGGCGAGCTTTGTCACTCTTGCTTGACGAAACCCAAATCTTTATAAATGGAGAATAAATACATTAACTTATTTACATACCCTAGCGTACTTCCACCTAAACTCTAAAATTAACTGCATCTAACGGCCTACGGTTATAACTCGCAATAGAGAGTTTGTAGCCAAGTCAAAGCCGAATTATAGTTCAAAATGGCTTAAGAGTAAAGAAAAGAGAGAAGATGATGAATGGGTGGACAGCAAGAAATAGTGGCAGGTCATAGTTGAATAGTTTAAACAGTATTTAGGTTGATTATTAATTTCACTATTTTGTTCAGTGAAAGTGGAAGTTAAGTCACAAACTATCGAAAAGCTCAGTCATTTAAAAAAAATGTAACACTATCATTAACGAAATTACCATTGTTGGAATCAAAAACAACAAAAAAGGATAAGTTTTAGCGGCTCATTAGATGTCTTCAAAGCCTCTTTAACGGAGCATTTTTTAAACATTGCTTTGTAAATTTTCATTTTTTTTATTCTTTTTTACTTCATATTTAACAGATGTATCTTATAATTATAATTTCATTCATATTATGTTTTCATGTTTTTTGTTTTGTATTTTATATTTTGTATTTTGTATTATGTTCATTATTATATTTAGATTTTAAGTAATTTAAGTATGGGTGGGCAGTCACTCTGGTGTTTGGAGCTGTGCTCTTTTCTGCCAACCCCCATTCACTTTTGTAGTAAATGGAAATGATTAATAAATAAATAAATAAATAAATAAATAAATAAATAAATACAAAATAATTAAGCAAAGTTCACGTGTCTATTTTTAACGACAGTTTTTGCAAAGTAATGCAGATGCGGAACAATAATATTAGTGGTTCATGGTACTCACAAAAAAAGCAATTTCACACCACTCGTATATTATTATTGCATGCATATTTCATAATCAGTAAGTGGGTGCTTGTTTGTTTGTAACCCATGGTCATGGTCATTATTCATTCTTCATTTCCGTACCATAAATCATATAATCTACTTCCAATCTTCCTCTTTTTATTAGCTGCGAATGGTATAAGCACCTATAACCTATTACACAGGTATACGAGGAGTATATTATAATAACAGTGGACATCGATAGAGATATCTTGTGCCAGCGTGCGATACTCAGATATTTTCCCCAAAGATTATTGAGTGGTTATTTTGGTCTCACTATAAACACGCGCGTAATAAACTTTTTTTAAAGTTACATCTCGAGAACGCTATACACAATGTTTCATTATTGGAGGTAGAATAATTGCATTTAATTACTAATTACCCAGTATAACGATACAAATATTTTAAACTTTTTAAATCCAATTTTTTAGTTCTTACGACACCACAATCGGGCATTTATCAATTTTTGAACATTGTGCAACGGTCTCAAGAACAAACCTTTATTTTGCGCAGGTTTTCTATAGAGGTGAGCACCCTTTCGTTCTGGACTCAAATCCCGCTACCGGCAATGCTGACTCAAGTTTAACATCCGCAATCCTAGAATTTAGGTCATTGTTCGCCCTTGTAGGCCTATACGGTGTTCTGCGTTGTTCTGGCATGTTATCAGTGTAAAGTTCAAGGTTGCCAATGTTTACAATATGGAATGTTTGTGTTTGCAGAGATATGAGACCAGCCAGCTTGGACAAGGACCAAGAGACATTCCGTCTGCGGTTGTACCAGTTGTATGCGTGGGGTGGGCCCCTCGTCATTGCTGGTGTGGCTGCTGTCATCGACAATATCCCTGATGATCTGTACACGGGCCTCATCAGGCCGCGTTTTGGCCATCAGCGGTGCTGGTTTGCAGGTACTGGACTTTAGCTATGACTCACTTGCTATTGTTGTTGATGCTGGCTTAGTAATAATATATGCTTAGTGCGTAGTGTTTCAAACGTTACTCATGGTCCGGGGCTACAGGGTTAGCCAAGTATTTTGGAAATCAGCAGTATTTTTCTGCTGCTATGTTTATAATATGTCTTTGTTTGACCCAAGCCTACTCTCAGTCAGGCATACGGGTTAAAAATGGTAATCAAAGGAAACAAACGAAACCAAACTCAAGAACCAAGGAAGGAAACAAATTTAACCATTTCAAGAACCAAACAACAATATAATAACTTGATAATTTGATTTAGACAGTGACAAATAGGAAAGAAAGCAAATAGAAAAATGGATGTGTCAGAAAAATAGTTTTTCCCTACAAAAGTAGCTAATAAATTTTAAATTTTTATTTTTTATTTATAAATCCTTCACCAATATGAAAATATTAATTATTCATAATTTACTATTACCATAATCAAAACATTATTTGTAAAGGCACTTTATGTACATTTTTTTGGTCACATCTTATGCCGTGGGTGAAAATGCCCGGTGATGTATCATGCAGCTGATAACCACTAATATACCAGTACTGGTATACCAGATAACGGACCTCGCAGCAGCTGTTCATTACAATTTTAAAACCATTATAAGTAATATAAAGCACATTTTTTGGTAAAGATAGGAAATTAAATTATCTTTGTTCTGCTATTCATTATTGTTATTCTTAACATTAATGTCACCTTTATTGCACTCTTCGATTTGAAACTAATACTCCAATATCGACATCTCTAATTTATTTTATAATGCAGACAATAATTAAAATTTGGTACTATCCTATCAGGCTTTGCAAATCTCAATTGAGAGCCATGCCATGCCTATCGATGGTGAGGCCATCTCTCTTTATCAATTCCCTTGTTGTCAACTTATGTGTTTTTGTACGATAAACATATGTTTCTAGCCAATATATGAATGAATATACAGTATATGATCTTTTCATGAGAAGTTAGTTTATAAACACGGTTTCATGTTCTGTCCAGGGGATGCGGAGATCTTCACCTACTTCTATGGACCATTGGGGATTCTGTTAGCAATCAACTTGATCCTCTTTGGTATGACGGCTCGCGAGCTCACGTGTGGTCTTTGGAAGAGAGATGTGGTGAAGTCGAACGTTGAAAGGTATGGTTGCGATGAAGTGTTGTAGCATCTTTACAAGTATAGCCTAACTACGAGAAGCGCTTTAACACAAATAAAATAAAAAACATAAACTTATGATATCCTTCTATCTGCCCAATGATGTGAGCAGGCCAGAAAAGGAAGCCATTTTACATTGGATAGTTAGACAAAAAAATGTCTGAAAAAGCCATCTTGGCATAAGAGATAAAAAGAAAAAATGAAGATAAGCCGGAGACTAGAGGCTAGCCCGGCAAAATGGATTCATTCTGTCACTGACCAATCATTAGAAATCCATGAAAATGATTTTATTTTACTGTAAATTGTTTTTTTTACAAAAAGACAAATTTTGGTTTTATTGAGTAAAAACTGTATTTCAGCGGTTTGATCGATGTTTCCTATAATATGTTTATGTGTGTAGCTTATTATTTTATTTATTTATACATATTTATTAAGATTGAAATTGATCCTATTCAGGTTGGTTTGAGATGCTGGGAATACACGAAGGTCTTCCCAGAACTATGAAAGAAATACTAATAAATTGTGTAAAATTATGGGTCTACATAGGACAAATAACAAAAACTGTAACAATATCATCCAATTCAATGAAACTACTCACTTTTTTGTGATTTTTGTCTATAAAAACACAAGTAATGTGAATTTCGGTGTTATTCGCCAATGTCGGTATTCTTTGGCGTTAATTCAATTTTAGCATTTTTTGGTTTAAAATCAATCAATTCATGCTCCTTTTGTGAAATAAAACTGTTCCCACATATTTCGGTGCTATCGTAATTTACCATTTCCAAAGGGCTCTATCAATCATCATGTTATGCATGTCTATTGTTGATTTTTGTAAATCATAAGGTACATCTTACAAATTAGTTAACAACATTGTTCTTATTTTTTTCAGGACTGCCTTGGGTCGTATCTGCTTAAAGCTGGTTGTCGTGATGGGACTAACTTGGGGAACAGATCTTCTTTCGTGGGCTGTTGGAGGTCCACACTACTTGTGGTACTTGACGGATCTCATCAATGCACTACAAGGCGTCTTCATTTTCATCGTCGTCGGTTGCCAACCACAAATATGGGCAGCTGTCAACAGGCTCTGGTGTTTCAAAGGAAACCAACATTCTGAAAATGTGAACATTGGTCAAAATGTGTCTTCTTGTAGTCAGGGGTTGCCTTCGATGGGCGAATCCATAACAAATGGTCCAACTACCAAGTCTACCCCACTGGAGACTACATGCTGATATTCAGCACTTGTTCCTCATTAATTTTAGCCATTGAGACTACTAGTTATTTTAATCAAAAATGTATTATTTGTCTTTAGAATAGATGTATAAGAAAGAGAGATAGACTCAAGAAGGCATACAATCTATGTCTGTGGTTTACTCATTTACAGTACAATGTATTGTACAATTGTAAATAACATATATACTATTACTATACATACATCAGTATGTCGGAACCAAATAAAAACTAGTACAGCTATACATACTACTACATATCTATTTGTGGCTGCAGTTGCATAATTGATCAAATATGCATTGCAGTAATTTTTAAGTAATTGTATATACTGTATTGACTACAAACTATGTTACCTATTAGATCATACAATTATTAGTACAAGTATTACAAGTACATATTGCAGTAGTAATACTATGTATGTACTTTATTATTATGTAAATTGTTGTTTAGAAGCAACTTTTCTAATGCTTCCACCACGATTAGGCCTACTCAGTGATTTGTGGACAACCAGCGAGTCCCAGTTTCAAATATCAAAGCCAGATTGGCCATAGCTCTGTCACTTGTCATGACAGCATCGGAAATGTTGCTTCGTAGCCACTTAAAGCATTTATCTTGATCACAAGGCATTAACACGTAGCAAATTGTAATACAAACTTCTGAATTTCTGAAATCTTGCATAGGTCTACTGTACATTATGCATAATAATTTATAAGCCAAAATATTCACCAAACCTGTTTTCCCCAGTCTTGTAAATAGAGCTTTGACATTCGAATAAATGTTGAGTCCACCAGTAAAGTGTAACCAGAACGAGTAGCATTATTTAAAAAAATAAAGTACTAAATGTACAACCCTCATTTTGGTAGCTCATTTCAACTTACATAATAGTAGGGTACACAAATTTACTTAACATTGAACGAAACAAAGTTTAAATATAATTTTTAGTACATATTTATTTATTTTATCTTTTGGACGTACGTGCACGCCTAAACCATGATTGGCCTTGAAAATAAGTATTGAGTGGAAAAGTTATTATAAACTATAATTTATGTAGCATTAAAAAAGCACTAGCATATTAAAGCATGTAGTACATAGATATTAGATAAGTTTTTATTTGTAGCATTTAGTCAGTGACTGGGCTCTATGGGGCATTCAGCAGGTCTGGCAAACCGGTTATTTTGGATTTGGTCCCCAGATAAATTGATATTTCTTCCTCTCTCTAAAAAGAATATATACAAAAATACTACATCAATGTATGTGTATAGGTTGGTAGTATATTGTATAACCTTTTGCTCATCATGAGAAGTCATGGAAGGAGATAGTTTGAAGCCACCATAACAGCTAGTCGTATACAGAAGAGGAAAATTAGATCTTGCACTTTGCATTAGTAGACAAAATACTACTGGTATCTATTTTCTATATCATTACAGATTATTTTATTAAAATATTTAGCAATACTTTTAAGTCAGTGAGAGAAAGTAAAAAGTAACCTTGTTTGGGCTAACAGCCAACCATTCATTTTCTTGGCAATTAGTGTCAAGTTCAGTCAATCTTCAATGCACTGTTTTTATAAAATGTGAACCCCTTACCTTCAGTTAAAAATGAGCGGTTTAAAAACTATTTGTGTATTTATTTAGTTATTTCCTACAAATTTATTTATTTTACGGTTTTACCATTCCAGAGCGATTGTGAATAATTTGTTTGTAGAACAGGTAAACTGTATTTGTAAATGAAAATTAACATTGTTCTCTCCTATGTATTTTGAAGAGAACATATGACAATTCAAATGTAAGTAGGATCGCATATACTGTAGGCCTACCTCTTACATTAGTAAGACAACCATTTGTGTTCATTCTAATACAAACTTATTGATCTCAGACAAAAGCACAACTCACGAGACTGTTGTGGCCACTAAATAACAGCATTGCCGGAGCACATCTCAATCACGAACAGTTTAGCGTAACTACCGTATTACTACATTATTAGAGTTCTGTGAAAATTGTTTTAGTCGGTTGTACTTTTGAAATCTTTAATTTGGATTATGAAAATACTTAATTCAGTTGTATTGTTCCTGCTACACTCATGTCACAATTTTTCTATAATATTGGCAACTATACTATGTAACTACTGTATTTGTGAATGAGATGTGGTGGTTGCCTCTGAAGCAGCTTATTTACGTTTAACGTGAGATGTATATGAAATGGCTTAAAACCATGGACGCACCTCAATCATGATTCATAGAGTATAAAAATAACAAGTACATATATTTTTCAGTATTTAAAAGTTATGTACCTAGTATCTTTCTTGTTCATCAAGTGTACATACAATTTTTTTACCATTAATATAGTGTTATTTCGGTGCCATAAGTAATAAGACTGAAATCAAGAATATGTTATGTAAACATTGTTATTGTGGAGTATTTGTATTTACAACTTTACCAATAAAGGATGTCAAAATTATTATTTGGGCCTGTTATCAGCATACAACAGTAAAAAGTTTTCAATTAGGTACTGATAAGTGTACACACTGTGATGTACATGGTGTTAAATTCATCTTATTTTTTATTTGACAACTTGGTAGAGAATAATTTTAAATTGTGGTCAGTTAGTAGAATGTAATTTTGTAATTTGTAGTGCATTTCAATTTCAACCATGGCATATATTTTCAGGACTGACCAAAGAGTAACTAAAGTTTACCAGCTTAATTATTCGACTTTATTATGCCATTTCTTTGTAAAGTTCCGTCACGTTAACTTGCAATGTGAGCTATGGCGGAGGCATGAAAACGAGATGCAACTAGATTTAGGTTGGTAGTTGTCACAAACGTCACCTCACTATTACATAATCCATGACAACACCACCTTGTAAGTAAACACGACGGAACTATAGTAGAGCAAATTATATTGAGTTGACTATTATTGACTGTTGTCTTGTTTGTAAAGGTGCCAAAGAGCAAAGAAGCCATTTCTGAATAAATATGATTG
Organism: Isoperla grammatica; assembly: GCA_945910005.1. Lineage (NCBI taxonomy): Eukaryota > Metazoa > Arthropoda > Insecta > Plecoptera > Perlodidae > Isoperla > Isoperla grammatica. The sequence continues at coordinate 128,007,295 of OX246737.1, forward strand.
TGCTTTGATGGGAAATACATTTCTTGTACTACTGTATTATTATTATTCCTTACATTCCACGATATTTAAACTTAACATTGACCTTGAACAGAGTTGTAAATCTACTTTTTAAAAGTAGCACTGTTCCACCTACTTGATTTTTGAAAGTAACTTAGTTTCTCAGCTACTTTTATTCACAAGTAGTATGCTACGAACAGCTACTAAAAAAAGTAGTACACCTTAATGCTACTTTATAGCAAATAAGTTTTAAATATGTCATTTATTTATTTAAAAATTTGATAAGGATACAATGGAATATTTAATGTCGTCACTAGACCCCACCACTAGGTGCACACCAGTAAGCTTGTTTGTTAACTGTTAATGGATTTTTCACGTATTGTCTAGTAATGGTTTTTTAAATTGAGTCTGGATATCAAGAAAATAACTCATGATTTCATTTTTATATACTGATTTATTCTATCTGAAATTAACATTATAATAACTAAATACTATACAGTGATTTCTGGGTTTTGCTTTACATATCTTAGAAGTCTTAGTATTGTCGATGGCGTAACTCCTGGTATCCTACTTGCAGCTGCTATCTGAAATTGAAAAACAAAATCCAATTACTCGGTAAAATGTTAATAAGCCTACTAATAGTACTTTTCAATGTAGGCTACTCCTACTGTACAGTGAAACTTCTTTAAAACAAATATAACAAACTCTTGGGGACCAGATTATTATTTTGTTATAAAGAACACTTCTTTATAAAGATGGTACCTTTATATGCATAAGAACATATTGGAACCTAAAAAACAGTTTGTTTGTTATATAGATCATTTTGTTATAAAGATGTCTGTTATAAAGAAGTTTCACTATTTACAATATACATACATTTTTAGTGTATTTTTTTTTAACAGGATCATCAGGTCAAAAACAAAAAAAACATCAGTAAATGCTGATTGACTAAACTAAAAGTAATCATACTTCAGAATAAAGAGGTTATAAAATAATCAAAATGTGACTTTCTCCAAGTAGCATTATGGAGGTTTTCTTATGATGGTTAATAGTTTAAAGCTTTCAAAATTAACAATAAAACGAGGTTTTGTATGACCCTTCTGCAAGTAAACAGGGACAGTTCTTCTCAAAATACTTGCAACACCCACAATCAGTAAATCGTGAACATTATTTTTTTTGGAGACAGCGTGTGTGAGCTAGTTATAAGTTGTTCATCACATGCAATCAATACAATAGTAAAACTTTGTTCATGTGAAGCAATTCTTTGGCATATGCCTTGGCTTGGCATACCTTATATTGGCCAAACTACGTACCGTCAGTGGACGCACCATTCCCAATTTTTCTTGCTCCTCTGAGGATAAGTTTAGTGATGTTCTGCAATGAAAAGACCAATTATTATAATTTTGAAATCTACTATCTAGATAATATGAGATTCAGTTGGTATGAAGTTTTTTACTGCAATGCCAGACCCATATTCCTGATATCTGCCATCTGAGGTGATTCACAGTTCTGCTTCGAGACTAAAAGAGTTCCAGCCAATGGTATTTCCCCATTGTAGTCATGTTTAAAGACACAGCCATCTATAGCATCGATATTCAGAATTAACTTTGTAACATTATTTTAGCCACATTTATAGTCGATTTACAGCTACGCGTTGCGAGCGAAGCGAAGGCGCGAGCTCCAATTAGTGGCCGAGTTTGCTGAAACTATTAACTTCTTTGCTTGAAACTCGGCCACTGATTGGAGCTCGCGCCCTCGCTTCGCTCGCAACGCGTAGCTGTTAACGTACCATTAGGGTTACCACATAAATGATAGTTTTGTATGTTGACCATTGCCTTATCTACAACAAGGAAATACTATTGGTCATTGGATGCTAAAATTATATAGCCTCACAACCAAACACACTGTTACTATATAAGACTAGTATGTATTCGTGCACGCGTTCTTGGAAAATGTAATTGTTATGTCTCATCATGACAAATATGAGGAATATGGGTCCTGATGTGCTAAATAAATAAATAAATAAATAAATAAATAAATAAAAAATAAATAAAATAAATTCGTATTTATAGAGTCTACCCACTAAGTGACAAGACTGATTTTCAGTGGGGGACTTTAACTTACAAGCTGTAGTTGACATGGCTAGGAATAACGAGAGCTTCATCTCTTCGAACCTCTGCCACTTCCTCGAGTTGATCGGCTGCAGCAGATTCGTACATCGCTTCAATTTTCAAACGATGGCCAAGTAAGCCAGGCTTCAATAACCCTCCAAACACATCAGGCAGTGCATTCCCGAGCATTTCCACCGTCACAGTGTCGTTTGATATTGATAATATTTCAAACGCACTCTTGGCGACAGTAGTCTTCGACGAAGGCATATGTAAGATTCGCTTCCAGTGATTGGTCGGTTTGATAACGGACTTCAACAGCTGGATTCCGTCTTCGACGTCACGTTCCATGATCTTCATTTTGTTATATCGTTCTACAGAAACACAACCTGCGTGAAATCCTTTGCCGGTGAGACGAATGTCGGCGTTGTCCGGCCGGAGAGACAGTCGGAATTCGGCACGACTCGTGAACATTCTGTACGGCTCGTCTGTACCCTGAGTTGTGAGGTCGTCTATAAGAACGCCAATATATCCTTCGGTTCGGCTGACGATAAATGCTGGTTTCTTTTGCACCTGCAATAGCAACATACCGTTGATTAGAATTTGAGCTATACATAGTAAAGGTAGGATGCCCAGATGGGATATTATTTTAAAAAATTTACTAGATAGAAGCAGTTTTCTATTGAAACAATAAACTTTAAGAAAACTCAAGTTTTTATGGGAACCTTGTAATAAAAAGAAGAAAAAATATTGATCCATTTAATTTTAAGAGTTCAACCATTTGATGTGGGTCCATCCTTGGGATTACCAGTTCCTGCAAAGCGGGCTCTTTTGCGGTCGTGCCGATCTTTTATTACCTTTTTGTCATTCTTTGTGATCTTGCTCACATTCCCTCATCTTACATATATGTCTCTTACCTCATTGATGTTCTCTATATTTGAACCATATGTCAAGTCTACCATTAAAAAAAAGGAATGCATACAATTTTAGTAGAAAAAGTCACATAAAAACTATGAACACTTGTTCTAACTTCAACATACAAAATAGACTTTTCCCGCACAGTTCCAGCTCAAGAAATACGCACCTTAAGTGACGCATTTATACCAGCTATAATTCCTTGCGAGGCGGCCTCTTCATAACCCGTTGTTCCATTTATTTGCCCAGCAAAAAACAAATTTGATATTCTGAGTGTTTCTAATGTTGGATTTAGTTCCCGTGGATCTACAAAATCATACTCGACACCATATCCGGGCCGAATAATCTTAGCATTCTCCAACCCTTTCAATGTGCGAACAGCTTGAACTTGTATCTCCTCTGGTAAAGTACAAGAGAGCCCGGCGGGATAAATGACATCGCTACCCATACCTTCTGGCTCCAACCAGATTTGATGTGCCTTACCACCAAATCTGCAAAAAATAAAATTAGGGCTACAGAATCATTTTCAATGGCTTACATATTGGTTGGCAGTTGGCAACAGTGTATATACAGTACTTCTCGTATTCCCTTATTACCATAGCCTATATATATCACATTATCCACATGTCAAGCCTTAGTTAAGGTGAATTCATCTTTACCTTAAGACCTTGGACTCAATAGATGGACAATACCTCGGACCATTAATTTCTTCCGTTACATGCCTGTTAACATGAAGATTATCTCGTATAATTTTCTCAATGCCAGGGCTGGTGTATGTTAAATAGCATGGTACCTGATCTTCTACTTTTAACCAAACAGAATTATTCATAAACGAGAATGGAATCGGGGGATCGTCCCCAATATGAGTCTGGCAGACACTATAGTTTATGGTTCGAGCATCTAACCGTGGCGGTGTGCCCGTCTTTAAGCGCCCCATTCGGAAACTTAAACTTTCCAAAGTCGTGGCCAGCCCAATTGCTGGCTCATCACCAAGGCGGCCTGCGGGGCGAACGTCTAACCCTATGTTGATCTGTCCTTTGAGGAATGTACCTGTTGTCAATATAACTGTTTCTCCAGTGACTCTTGTACCATCCCCGAGAACCACTCCACAGCATTGTGTCAAAGTATGATCACAATTTGGAGAGACTGGCTCTTTAAGTATAAGATCTTCAACTGCTGCCACCATAATTTCTAGGTTAGGTGTGTTGTAAAGAAGTTCATTTTGTAGGTGCTTTTTATAAAGGGCTCTGTCGATCTGTGCGCGTGGACCCCAAACAGCAGGGCCCTTACGTTTATTTAACATCTTATACTGTGTACCCGATAGATCACATATTCGGCAACAGACTCCGTCTAATGCATCAATTTCTCTCATTAAATGGCCTTTACCGATTCCACCAAATGAAGGATTGCATGACATTTCCCCTAAAAGTAAAAAATACATTTATCTATCAAATACGTGGGAAGGCATTAGCGATGACATCGAATAATAGTCCAAAATTAATTTTAGTCAGCTCCATACATATAAAATAATAGGCCTAAATAAATAGATAAATTAATAAATAAATAAGTAAATAACTTTAAATAGTAAATGTCTAACAAAGTATATACAATGTGGGTTTGTAGGGAACCTAAATAGTGCACCTGCAAAATATTATTTTGTATGACAAATGATCCTACTTCCATAAGAAACTGACCTTTGGTCAATCAGTCAATCAATCAATCAATCAATCAATCAATCAATCAATCAATCTATGACTACGTTTACCACGCGAGCCGAGCTCGAGCTCGTAAGCTCGAGCTGGACATTATGCGAACTGAATTTGCCTGATAAACACCTACGCTCGAACCCAACTCAGCTCGGTGAAGAAGCCGAGCCAGCACGCTCCGTGCGATCTCAAATTGCGTGATAAACACATGCGGACCGAACTGTGTACATACGTACGTTTAGCAAGCGGTTAACCACGCCTTCTTTTTCAGCACGAACCAGACCTGTAGTATTTAGTACGATCTCAAAGTCCGTGGTGAACGAATACCGTGCTATTGAGCTCAAGCTTACGAGCACGAGCTGGGCTCGCGTGGTAAACGTAGTCTATCTATTAATCAACTTTGCACTGTCGTATATCTCTGAAGTGTGACAAAATAAGGTAGGCTTAAGCCTATTCGAGCGATGAACATGGCAAGAAAGTCTGTTCTTTTCTTGATTGATTACAACTTAATTCTTGTTAGTAGCTATCACAGAATTCAAATGAGAGCGAGTTATAAAAATCCGTGTTAAAGGTAGGGCCTACTCGTTAATGGCTCCGCCGCAAAAGTAAGAACCACTGCCTTAGGTAACTATGAGGAAAAATATGTTATAAACATAAATTAACCTACCAATAGTTTCTTTTTTGTGTGTAATAAGAAGTGTACGTGAACCCATCCTAGCAGCTGCAGCACAAGCCTCAGTCCCAGCATGGCCACCTCCAACCACAATAACATCATAGGACTGGTACACATTTTGGTTGTGAATTAGCCTGTATATCCCTTTCACTGAAGGTATTACCGTCCTCCAACGACTCCACGACAAAATAGGCATAACCATATTCAGACCTAAAAGTGCTAGGGCTTTTGTAGGCTTTCGTTTATAGGTTAGGTCTATGTCCAGACATGTCGACAATCGGTAGTCTTACGACCTAGGCCTAGGCCTAGCCTAGTGAGGACATGGAATGTGAAATTTGGTGTCAGCTTCTGAGTTGTGTGATCTGAGAATAAACAAGAAAGGAAAGGTTATAGGCCTACATATAAATGATTTGCCTGAAATTTGACAGAAGCCTATCGAGTTCACCAATTTAGGATTAGAGAACTACACCTAGGCCTAGCCAAGGCCTACCCCTACTCACTTAAGTACCTGACGACGATAATTCCATAGATACGAGCATGATCAGAAAATAATACTGCTCAATTGTACGTAATATGATTACTTTTCTTAAAGAAAATTCTAACCATAACCTCCAAAAAACATAACAATAATACACAGCCACAACGATGTGACATGTGGATTGTGGACATGTGGAACCTCAGTGCTGCCATCCCAACGTTCCAACTATTTACTTACACATTGGGACAAATGGAAAACATGTTCATTGTTTCACTGTATATTTATTTTAATTTATACTTATATAATAAAAATGGCATACTTGATAAAATACTAGTAAATATCTATTAAGAATTAGAATAAAAAGTTGTCATACTTACGTTGGCAAAAGTGGGTCCAAAGTTGAGTCAAGCTGAACACTTTGGAGCGATTACAAATTAAATACACTTATCTAGATATATATTTTATGTCTTAATATTAATTTTAAAGTAAATACGTGTTTATGAAAATATCTTAATCAGGTATTCTCCAGTAGAAAAGTAGCCCGAATAATACATATAATCCGATGTCACCAACCTGTCAACATCATTTCCATGGTGGTTACCATGCTAGGAAGGTTGTTCGTTTTGAGTCTATAAACTTGTGAAGTGTCAGCTGTTATGTGGAATTGTTTGTTTACTTTACAACATTGACTAAAGTGAATCCGAGTTATTTAGGAAGGGAATGCAACTTCTTCTGTGTTGGTGAGTAAATATACTATATTGTTTCAGATGGAGGTTCTATAGTCACATTTATAAGCTTGGGCCTATGACCTATCACTAGGCCGTAGGCTGGACTCATGCGGGTCAAGTGCTTCAGGGGGAGGTCTACAAGTCTCGTGGAGCCTGCATTATCAATTCTCAAGTGAAGAATCGAATTTTTTAAGGAGTGGCTTCGTGTCTATGTGCCAAATTCTTTGCTTTCGTGATCCCTCGAGCACGCCCTGTGCCAGGCCTAGGCCTACCTAGCCTAGCGGTACTTTGCATGGTAGGCTACTATTTGCAGGTTAAAGCTGAACAAATCTTCGAGAACATAAATTCATAGTCTAGTAGACTTGCCTATTATGATTTGGTAAGATAACTGTGTGGACGTCACGCTAATTTAGATATTAATTTGTAAACTATATGCCTGTATTTAGGCTATATTTATGTTTCAATGAAACAAATTGCGATGACACTCGATTCACATGTAGGCCTATAGGCTAGGCTACACGGCTAAGCATCTTTTAGCTAGCATTGGATAGGCCTAGTCAACACACGTTATCGTCCCGCCCGATAACCGTAATCGAAACCTGGGGCGAAACCCCGGGGGCCCGGCAGCCGGAAGTGGAATCAATTTTTTTGTACAATGTTTTGATTGCGGTTGGGCGAACTGAAATGTTTTTAATTTTTATAGGCAAAATTTGTACAAATTCGTAACTTGGTTACAGACAACCATATTTTGCACTAGCTAGCATAGTCATTCTTGAACGAGTTCACGTATAAATGTGTGTCTTGTGCGGGATTCGAACCCATGTTCCTTGGCTGTAGTCCAGCTGTAGGGACCACCGTGAACGGCGTCTGTGGCGTTGGAAAATGGGGGAGGGGGGGGGGGGGGGGGGGTTCAACCCATATTATAGAGAGCGGAACCGAAACATAACTGGGTAAAAAATTTCTCGTCAAGGTCATTTTGGTGCAAACCTGTGCGTTTTACAGCGGCCAACTGAAACAAAGTTACTAAGTTTCTGGCTTCTGCGTGTATTTTTAACAAAAACTTATGTCTTTGGTATTTAATACAAAAATACTGTCTTTATTGAAAGCTAAACGGTAATTTCCATTTTTCCTTTGCGAAAGGGTGGGGTGGGGGTTATCCCCCCTCCCTCCCCCCCCTTGGATTGGATACGCCACTGAACGGCGTAGAATGCATGAAACTATCATCGTTCAAAATCTTACTTATTAAATCAGCTAAATTCTTAATTTGGGTAAACGTAAATTAATACACTGTATAAGCGTCATTCATTAGCGAATAGATATGGAATTTATTACGGTTGGGTGTTGGGAAAAATTATCAAAGACCGTCGGCTTGATGGCCACAGAATGTAATGATTTTAAAAGTCATTACTGCTGTCATACGAAACCAAGACTCTCTCAATTTATCTCAAACAAAATAAATACATAACATTTGTATTTGAAATACAGTTAAAATCTAGAGCGGTCCTTCATTAAATACAGATCCAGCATATTAAAGGAGGCCTCGGTGAAGGCCTATATTGTTAATTTGTGCAAACGTGCAGTATATGACCATGCTCCACATAGGCCTACATATTGACGCCAATCTAAAAAATGTTTCGAAAACCTGTATGACTCGCCGGCATCGCAACTTACTCCCGTCTGCGCTGGGCGGAAGTACATAGTGGTCTGATTCTTCGGTCACTCGACTTCGTAAGGGGTGGGGTGAGTACTGACTGTGGGATTACGTCGTATCCATCATTTCCATTCTTCTCCGATTTAACCTAAGGAATTTCAATTCAGTACCCACGTTTGAATACCCATAATTTTCGTGTCATCCTTAAAATTAAATTTCCCAAGGCGATTATTCATCGTAGACATTCAAGGTGTGTTCCGGCCGGCCAATAAAAGTTGAGTGCCGTATAATAAGTAGTAAAAGGCAAGGCAAGGGGAACACATAGTTCAATCACCAGACAATGTTTTGGCGTATTTTGACGGGCAATCAAACTCAGGAGGAGCGCCAAGTTAGTGAACTGTTGGCCATGGCCGCGGTCGAGGAGAAACGAGATGATAAGGTATGATAGACAGATTCACTCGAGTAGTTTTGATACACATTTTCGATCTGAGAAAATTCAATTAATCTCGGTTTTGTTGACGGGAGTGTTTGTTTAAATTATGTTATGTGCGCGCCAAAATAGTGGACACGAGAGAAAGTATAAATACGTTGACGGCATTGTTTGCACACTGCCTTGCCGGCATGTCTAGATAAAGGGTAGTAATGAAATCTTCTTTATCACCACTTCTTCGAGTAGGTCGTTAGTTTCTGGTTGTGCGATGTTGGTTGTGGCGTCGCGTAGAGGACATAATTGATAATAATTTTTCGTATGAATACCCGTTATAGGGTGCACACCAGCTTTGACTGATGTGCCCCTCTTCAGGTGACTAACTAGGTTATTAGGGTGTTTGGATAATTGGGCTCTTAGTAGGACTCAATCCCAGCATCCGCTTTTACGACTAAGGAAATTACCTCGGAAAAAAACCTTCAGTCAGGACTGCCGGTGGCCGGAATCGAACCGGCGACCTCCCGATTTAGAGTCTCGCGTCTTACCGCTAAGCCATCTCTATCGGTGTAGAGAAATGAGCTGGTTTTCCGAATATATTAGTATTGGCCTTGCTAAACACGCTAAATCAACGGTTTGTGTGAAAACACACATCATATTATCATTATCTGCAGTCATTTTTTATCCGATACGATTACTGATAGTTATTTCTCATCAACTAATATTGCATATTGATTCATACATTGTACATTAGATTAGATTAGGAAGGTGTACCGACGAGTGTGGTACATATCAGTTTACTCTTCACTTATCTTTAACATTTTGGTTTTCCGATGGAGTAGTCGTAATGTAATGGTCAATCAATAGGACATGATTCCCATATGGAAAACAGTCGTTATGTGCTTTACTGACATCTCTAATTATCCTCCTATAACTTCCTAACAGTGGCAACATCAGTATAAGCTTTGTTGTTGAGACTTTAATCAGATAAAATTAATAATTAATGACCTGCACAGGCCAAAGGGGCTAATATTTTGAATTTCCAGCCTCATTGAACTGCCACAGCTTGTTATTTTCCGTCCACTCTACTGGACTAGAGACTCATTTTAAAAATGTCACGCGAGGGAGGGGAATCTTTCCAAATAGTAAACAGCAACCCCTCATTCTTGAAGGGTGTTTGGTTTTGAAAATATTAATTTCTCTATAAACCCCGATCATAATATTTACACTAAAGTAAGGAAAAATAGAATATTACCATACAGTCATACACACATGAAACTTGACACAAAAGCGAACCTAAAATGAAGATAAATAACCCATTCCCATCGCATGTCCAGAAGTTCATGTTATGGTATAGGGACAACCTATACGGTGTCACACATTGGTTGCGTATATTATCACATACATCGATCTAACTCATTTACACATCAATCTAATATGGTTGTTGCATCGATTGATTGAAAATAATAGGCACAGAACTTAGCTCCTTATAAGACATCACGCATCAACGTGAAAATTCAACTGAACATGTTTGTTTTCTATATAGGCTACTTCAATTGGCGAAAAAGTAATTATCGGATCAGGATCAAATAGAGTAGGCTAGGTAGCCTACTTCAAACAGGCGCAACTGACATTTTAGACAAGAAATAAATAGCCCTTAAACGAAAATTCACAGCATGCACTAATCTGCATTTAAGAAAATATATATATTTCAGGTTAATTTGTAAAATAATCGTCACCTAAAAATACCACCGCTTTTTTCCAAAATATGCCCAAGAATTTATGTGTTTACGTTTTGAATATGTTTGGGTTATCTGCTATAAGGCTATGCTAAATTCATAGTCGGCCCCTACACCTAGGGGCGCCCATTGTTACCAAAGTAACAGTTGTTTGCATGTTATTTCCCATCAGCGAAACAAATCCATAGCAACCATGGGTGCCCCTAGGTGTAGGGGCTGCTGACTATGAATTGAATTCCAACCTTATCGGGATATTGGTATTTTGACGATCACTACATTTGGGCTTTATTTCTAAATTTCGGCAACTATGCCAATCGATACACTGGGGTGAAAAAGGCCCGTGACAAGACTCGAACCTGGTATGTCTCGTCATCTAATTCGTGATTAATAGAGTGCAATCTTTGGCTTTTTTTTTGGTACAATCAAATGAATGAACCAATGGCGTTCTATACTTGGTTGGAGCCAATGCTGTGTCGAGTGTGCCAACCACACTCACCCATCTAACGACAGCGACTGTTCCAGTTACTTTGTTCCGCTAATTCGATTGGGAGCTTAGTGGTCACTTACTATGATTAAACAAAAACGACTTTGCACCGTAGATCACTGCAGTTCAGGTTTGCGGTGAAACTTACATTTGGTCCAAGTTTTGAAAATGCTGTTGGCCGCGTGGAACCGTGCGCGCTATAATTCTCTCCGTCATCGTTTCGATTACCTTCAATGCGTGAGTTAATCATGTAATTATGTCTACAGATAGGCATGATATTATACTCGGAGCGGAGAATGTTTTCAGTATTCAGTAGCACGCAATGAAATTACACTCAAATTTCGTTGCAACGGGAATAGTTCGACAACAATGCCTTCATATCTTCATACCTACAGCAAATTTATGTGTATATAGTGGACAAAGAAATAAGATACATGTTTGTGTAGGCATTTTCGAGTCGCCTTTTCCGTTTTACTAAAGATCAATCTACGTATAAAGGAACTTGTGACGCATGTATTCCCTTTTACATTCGCGTTACGGAAAACTCTCGCTCGTTACAAGATGATAGGTGAAGGTTCCTACTTTTCCACACGTCTTGTAAAGTTTATGCGGTGAAGTTACAGGAAAAACGACAATTTTACACTTTGTGGTAGAGGCATTTTTTCCCCCCGTGAACCGTTACAAATCGTTATTTTATACCGGCGGCCGAAAAAATTCCTATTCAAAACTGTGAATTGAAGGCATCGTTTCTCCAAACTTCGTCGTATAATTAATAGGCGCGTTAATGCAAAAAATATGCGTCTACTACATATTTTCATCTTGCAGCAAGCAAGTAGTTTTTCGTAATAACGTAGAATAAAAGGTTATAGTGAGAGTAAAGGCGTTGGCCAAGATTTGTATTTTTTTCATTTTTTACATTCTATAAAACCTCATTTAAGCTACACTCTTCACAAGTTTTTGCGGCTAACGATAAACACGGCATCTTGCTGCTTATATTATTATTATGTAAAATAAGTACTTTAACATCGATCGAGCTAAAGTGCCCTAAGATTTTGCTAGCCCAAGCTACTTTTAACCAACTCCGGGCAAGTACTGGTGTCGCATATCCCTTGCTAATCATTAGTTTTAAATTTTTAATTAGGGCTACACGTGTTGGATATTTGTGAAGAATTGTCCGAGGGCTATTCTATTAGTAGGACTCAATCCCAGCATTTGCGCTGTGACCGAGGAAAACCACAGGAAAGCTTTCAGTCGATATAATCAACAAGTGACACCGATACCGGTGAACGGTATCGAACCGGCGACCTCTCGAATTCTCAGTCTCGCGTCGTACCGACTGAGCCACCTCTATAATCGGTTCTGTAAAATAAGAAAGCACCATACTCGGTTTCATTGTTCGAATATTCACTGGTGAGTGGATCTGTACCTTCTTACAATATTATGTTCCATCGTGATTAGGGCACATTCCGCATTACAACACTATATTATCTCATTCTTGGCAATCTTAATTGATGCACACACTTACAATATGCACATTCACGAGTAACTTAGCCTAGGGCTGACTATTTCGAGCCATTGTGGAAAATAATTACTTGGCCGCCCACGCTCTCGGTATCACATTATATTATAATAAATGTGCACATGGCGAAATTGAGGTAATATTTCGTCGTTCGTTACCCAATTTGCTCTGAAATTGCTCAGCATATTTTCTACGTCAACCAAAACGCGTTCCGTCATATCACTTGACATGTTAAATAAGCACCGTGTCGTGTTCACGTCATGACGGTATGACAATGATGGGGGGGGGGGGGGGGGGGGGCTCATGTGTTGCGTACGCCGTAGGAGACAACGGAGATGCTAAGGGACCCTTGGGAGGTTAAAGCAGGGCGGCTCCTCGGGTTAGAGTAGGAAGCTGAATCGATCGTGTACTATGCCATAACCATAGACGCTTGTTGTAGTGGGTGTACAAGCTACCGTACACGGGGTGAGTGGTGCACGCAAGAGAACACTCATTTATCAGCTCGATTTTACTTTTTCCAATAAGCTTTTTGTATAGACCTCACGTGCACTGCTATACGCTTTTCCAGCAGTGACAATGATGACAATATTTTGGCAACGATGACTGATGAGTGAGTGATGTATGTCAAATATAAAAACCGCCACATCCACTTGGCATCTATGCACAATTGCCTTGATTCGATCCTGAAACGCGACAATCATCATACGTTCGAAATTTAAAATTGGAAAATCGTGTTTCAATATTTTTAACGAGTCATCAATCATCATCCATGAAAGACCAACTACACTGGGAGTTTATGCAGATCAATACCTAATCGATGACTACCACTATGCCTGCTATCTTGGTCTCGCGGAGTCGCCTGTGACCGAGCCAGCGCCGCATAGGTCTGTAAATAAAAATTACTATCCCTATGCTCATGTTCATGTAGGTTTACCCCATTCTCTCCCCCCCCCCCCCTCAACTTGTAACTTTGCAAATGTCTGGCGTAATCTAACATTCATCAGCGCTTATAAATCTACCATTGCGCGGGATTGGTAAAACTGTTGAATATTTCAAATTTAAAAACAAATCCCGGAGGCAAAAAGAACGTTGGCCTTCGATACCCTCTCCCATGTATTTGCATCGCAATCGTGCGTCATGATTTAAATCAGTGTGTGTCTCGTTGGTTATTGGATGAAGGTCAGGGGATCCAGACCCGGCCATGTATCAGTAAGGTTAAAGGCTGCACCATGGCTACGTAGATTTCTAAGAACTTAGAATTTTATTCATAGTTCCCGCGTGACGTCACAGTGGCCATGATTGCGACACAATTGCGGAGGTCCAATCCTAGATCATTGGAAAATACTATTCAAATTTAAAAAATAAGCCTAATTTAGAATTTAAAAGTAATAATAAGTAAAACAAAAATAAAGAATTATCACACGTACCAATTCTATTTCAAAAACAGGCTGGATTTTTAAGAACTAAGAATATATGTGTTCTACCACAACAGCATTCAATTGTTTCTCCATGGAACGTGAAAGTTTGATCACAAATGTGGCCGCTACGCGCAAAGATGTGACGTACGTGCAACCTATGATGCGTTCACATTACAATTGCTATATGCATAAAATTATATGTTATATGAATAAGAATTGTTATGTGAACGCATTTATGCGTTTTGTATGTTTCAAGTTTGTTGGTCAAAAATTCTAAATTTTAATAAATCTGTGAAGTTTAAACAGACTAGTTAAGTAAACGGTGTCGTCATCAAGTAGACTACTAAATTAAATAATAGTTAATAAGTAATAAGGGATTGAAAACTGTAATATTATAAAAAGTTGAACGTCATTGGCAATGCTAATTTCTTATGGATTTTATATTATGTTTTAATAATCTTTTGTATTATTGTTTTAATGTTTTTAAACACAATGGGCTGTTATGTGAAGACAGTGTTTCCAGTAAACTATTAACTCACAGTTCAATGCAATCAGTAACGAAACAATCGAGCCCATATTTTTCTGACGTTGTTGTACTTGTACAACAATAATGTTTTCTAAATGACACGGGCGTTTGCGATAAAAAAAAGCTATGAAGTATTTCGCGTTGTAGCGATAAAAGAACACGTTTGTTTTCTTTCTATGTCGATTATTATAGTGTTGACGTTTGTCGCAAAAGCTGGCCGAGGTCGGAGGTCCATCAGGCGTTGATCTATAGTAAACCGCGGTCTCTGCGTTCCAGGTTCGAATCCTGGCTTGTACACGGATGTCATCTGGCGTTTTTCATCCTCATAATCACCCACTCATCGTCTCGACTAGCCTCGTTGCAAAAATATGGGACTTACACATCAAATATAATCATTTTTGACTTCGACTTCATTTTACATCGATGAGCAACCTTGTTTTTTACTCTTTTTTTATAGAAATATGCAATTTAAAAGGGAGAACGTTGATTCAGTTCCATCACTTCTTGTCTTAGGAATAAGTAAACGGTGACTTTGAAGCCGTCCTAGCAACGAAGCACTTAATAAATTCAAAGTTGTTCTGAATCAGCCTTGTTGATTCCGAGATTGGTCCGCAGGTGTTCGCACTGTCCGATCACTGATTCATATGTTTCGTATTTGAAATATAGATCTTTGATTGGTTATCGCTCACTCGTCGATGGTGTTTGGAGCCTACAGGGTTGGTTTAGTCACTTTAAATTAAAGTCCTCCACTGAAAAGCAGTTTCGTTACTGAGTGGGTAGACTCTAAATGTGAGTTTATTTATTTATTCATCACTTTTTCCGACAACTGCATGGGGACAGTGCGAACGTGGCTCTCCACTACACACACGGTATAAACCCAACCTTGGATCAAGTCGAGTAGGTAACGGAAAATGGGAGCCCGGTGAAAAGCATGAAAAGGTATTCACAACCGTATATTATAAAATGTCTGCATCAATGTCCACTGTTAATCGGCGATTGGAGCGCATCGTCGTAAGTGAAGCTCCAACCACAGTGATTGTAGGCCTCGTAATTCGGAAATCGTGAAACCTGGTTCATGATTTAGCTCGAGAACATTTACAATTGCGATCCCGATCCCGCATATACGACCACGATGCTGACAATTATTGTGGTTGAGCTTTTACATTGAACGAACATTACCGAAACAATCTCAGGTCCAGTCTTACAATGTCCCAATAAATACTTATTCGTCGAATAGCTTGTTTTCTCCACCAATCAAAACTCTTGAAATCCTCCCAATAGCTTAATTGCTACAAATAACTTTCTTATTGGGAGATTGTAAGCCCTTACTGTTGCTTTCGTCATATAGTTCAGTGGTTAACTATTGCCAACCACTATCGCTGGTTGTACTATACGCCAACAAACCCATCTTCGTCCATGTTGTCATTGAACGACACGGATACGTTTTACGCCTACTGTAGTTTATCTTCACACGACAAACTATAAAATAAACACTAAATCGGTGATTTATGTACAGCAGTTTCATAATTGTCGACACGGAGACCAAAAACAACAACAGTCGCTATAAAGTAGTAAAGGTAAACGCAATTGAGCCAAGCTGTTACAATATGAATGAAATAAATAAATTCGTATTTGTAGCTTTTCTACCCACTCTGTAACAAGACTGATTTTTAGTTGGGGGACTTAAATTTAAAGCGAGTAAACCAACCCTGTAGGCTCCGAACACCATCGACGAGTGAGCCATAAGCAATCAAAGATCTATATATTTCAAATATTAAACATATGAATCAGTGATTGGACAGTGCACGAACACCTGCGTGACAAATGCCAGAATCAACACATGGCCGATATTCAGAACAACCTTGAATGAATAAATACATTCACATTTAGAGTCTTTACCCACTAAGTAAGTCGAAACTGATTTTCATTATGGGGACTTGAATTTAAAGCGACTAAACCAACCCTGCAGGCTCCGAACACCATCAACTCGAATTTATCGAGTGCTTCGTTGCTAAGACGGCTCCAAAGTCACCGTTAAGTTATTATAGAGTATAGATACACGCCGACGTTGCTGCCCGGGAGTATTTAGATTATAGAGTATACACGCCGACGTTGCTGCCCAATTAGCTCGGGAGTATTTAGATTGATGAAACTGTGAGGCCGTCCATAACGAAACCCTTCACGGCAATGTATGCAGGGCAGGGCAGGGGAGGGGGCAGCTAGCATCGCCGCCGGGTGACCGCTTTATTTTAGTTGTCTCTCGGGTTTTGCAAGTCTTGTTGACTTAGTTAGCAGGAGTGTCGTTAAACATCAAATAATAAGTAATTTGTTAGTACGCCTACCTTTACGTGGTTTGTTGGAAATTTGTGACAAATTGACGGCGAAAGCGGTGTGTGCACGCGTTATTTTAAAGATTTATCGTATACACAACATTTAGTGCTCTAATCCCGTTTCACGCTGGACAATTAATTATAACGTGCTATACCCCGTGATGCAAAATGTAACTAGACCTTGATTTGAACCGTTTGCATCACTTTTACACGCCCAGTTTGCGAGTAGCAGGATAATTGGCCCCAGTTAATTGTCCAGTGTAGAACGGCTTATAAACTTTTTTTTTAATATTCTGCACAATCGCAATATCCTGAAAATTTCGAAATTTACATTCATTCTTCTGTTTATACTGCTTTGGGTTTCAGTTTTCAACGATTGTGGATTCATTCTTGTTTTCTTGTGTGACGGCGCAATTCTTTCATCAAATCAAAATCCATTTAGAGGAAACACGCAACGAATGCAAATTTTAATTGAAATTTCAAGATAGCGGCGCACCATACTTGTGTTTGTCGAGTCTAGTTCTGTCAACTTCGGTATGCTTTATTTATTATTAAACCAAAACGATAAAATAAGATAATTTTTACATTACACACAATTCATACATTCATTGTGTAGACTAGTGTTTCAGTTTACTAATATTTCATATTTCAATGTCCAGTTATTTGTCTACTCTTTAGTTAACTTGCTTTCAATATGCCATCCCTAATCAAAATACGCCGATATGGATTTAAGTTTAACTAACAGATAAATTTACTTGGCAGTTTGGTGAGACGTTAAAATACCGGGGATTATATAGATTATATAGTTGGACGTTCACAATATACTGTCTTCTAAAACTTTCCACTGATTTTAACCGCTACTGCATAATAGCTAAATAGCTACAATAGCTGAAATGCTAAACAGTGCATAATATTTGGTTCTACTTACAATACACTCGCGTATTATTGAGTGTACTGAGAGAATTTAAGTTAATATAATTCTTATGAATATTGATTTGTTTTCAATATAAAATTAATGCCTCTTTTAAAGTTAAGTGTGTTTCTACAGTAGTGTTCCGCGGGAGTTTACACCATGGCCACACCATTTTCCCGCCGTTTTGGATACCCCTAGATACGTTGAAAGATAAGCTACCCCGGGATTTCTTGTTTTCCAAGAACGATCGGACCTCATCGCCTTGAAGAATGTGAGGCATTCATGCACATTGAATGAAAACAGGACATGGCAATAGCTTTTAAAATAATTGCGTTCTTTTTGCCGAGTACATTTATGAATAGTAGCAAAATTATGTTTTTTACTGCAAATGTTGCGAAATTGTTGACAAGTTTTAATTTTGATGAAAAATGTTTTTTATTTTTGTCTGTAGGACAAAAACAACGCAATTTACGAGCAGCATAAAGTTTTGTTATTATAATTAACAAAGTGAGAGCGAGTTGAGTTTTGATTATTAAAGTACTTACTAATTTTAATTAGCCTATTTCGATTATAACAATTTTACTATTTAACGATAGAAACATTCGTTTTGTGATAACAAAATGTCAAATAGGCTATACCTGTACCATATTATAATTTAATTGAAAAATGCACACACATTCACACACATAAAATGATATGTGGATCAAACTGGAAGATAAATATAATGCTTATTGGTGATTTTACAACAATCAATTGAATATTTGTGTTATTCGCTTCCAGTCAGCATCTCGTTTATTGGTTAAACCCAGATTTGTTTTGTCCCCTTGGATATCGAATAGGCGTGTGGTATTTTTGGAAACACTGTTCAATGCAATTCGTGGTCACCAATAAGCAATGTATTAGTATTTGAATAAGGATGTAAAATAACATTTTCATTTTCCAGTAGTACAAAGTCACGAACCAAATGTGATTTTGAACTAAATTAACACAATTAACTATAATATGTGAACGAGTTTCGTGCGTAGATACATTTTTGCTATGGTAATACAATGTTATAATAAATAAATATTGAGAAAACAAACTTAGCTAGGACTCGAACCCAGACCATTGGTATGCTCTTACTAATGTATTTAATCGTTTCATTCCACGGCGTAAATTGTCAATTTTTGTCGTAGACACGAAATCAAAAAAGTAATCTGTATGAGAAATATGTGCAAATTTCAACTAAAGCGAATTTAACTCTAATTATTGAGTATATCTCAAAGTAAAAAAACAGCAGTAAACAAGTGTATAATACCTGGTAATTACCAAATACCTGTCTAATGGAGAGGAACAAGTAACACATTATCATATTCAGTCATCTGAATTCCTCGTCCTTCGCTCGAGTTTGAATGGAGATAATTGCTCGACTGGACTTTGCTCTAGGGGTGTACCAAGAAAATTACCTGAAAGCTTGGTGTAAACTCCCGCGGAACACTACTGTAGAGCAAACTTCAAATTAAGAACGTTGTCAAAAATGTTTACGTTTGGGAAGAAATGTCCGAGGGCTTTTTAGTAATACTCATGCTATAGATAAAGGAAATCCTTGGGGAATACCTCAGCGAGGATTGCAGGTGCTCGGAATCGAACAAGCAGCCTCCCGTAAATCAATCGAGTCTCGGGTGTAGCCGCCACCACCGCCATCTCTGAATTAAATTGCTCCTCCTCAGCTTGGTTTACCCCTCCCCCCCCCCCCACTCCACAGCCGCCGCGCGCTAAGTGCCAGCTGTGTCCGTCCGGTCAACAATAAACAGTCCCGGATAAAAAAAATAAATAAAAAAAAGAGAAGTCCAGAAAGTAGATGTCCACGGAATCACATTTCGTAATCTTTAATAAATTGCACAGACAAATTTAATATTTAAGCTTTTTTCAATCCACGTCACCGACACTATTTATTTGTATGTATAACATTTTTTTATCAGAATAAAAACAAATCTCAAATAAATCAATTTTTAGGATTTCGTTACTAAGCATATTAAAAGGAATTTGATTATCGTATGGCAATGGATCTATGAGCTAACAACAACGCTTGACATTAGATTGGAAGGCATTGCAGATTGGAATTGTGTAGTTTATTTGCTTCTTTATAGTTAGTTACTGATATGTATTAATACTGATATGTAATGATATTTATTAATCGAAACATGGCCATTTTCTTAGTACACTAATTCGTGAAGTCAATTTATACTGAACATAATAACGATAGTGAACCATACCCCTAATAATTTTTCGTAGGAAATCTACCCAGGGACAATTTAATACCCCTCTTCAGGAGACTGATTAACTATAGTAGTTATAATGTTTGGGAATGAATGTCCGAGGGCTGTTGTTAGTATGACTCGATCCAGCAATCGCCCTGTGACTGAATGACTGACTGAATGAATGACTGAAGACAACCTCGAAAAACTCGTGTGAATTTTCTCCATGTTCCTCATAACACGTATTCCAGTAATGTTGCGTTATTG
Source organism: Isoperla grammatica (assembly GCA_945910005.1). NCBI lineage: Eukaryota > Metazoa > Arthropoda > Insecta > Plecoptera > Perlodidae > Isoperla > Isoperla grammatica. The sequence continues at coordinate 128,027,408 of OX246737.1, forward strand.
TGTTTGTGTATGGATAGTAACTCATGTGTAATAATTTCTCAATTAATTTACTGCAATCCAATTTTCGAAATCACGATGTTTACCATCCGTTGTATCAACAGTACCGTCTAAGTGTCTCCGTAAGTTGTAATTACCGAAAATGGCACGAACCACGTACAGAAAGCGTGGGCACGTAGAAATAACATCTCGGTATTTGTCGTAACCTATTGCCTGTCTACCTGTATATATAAAACATGCCTGTCACGTTTGCTGGGCATCAGTTTGTCCACCAAAGTTCAGGGTGCGCAGTTCGTGTATATACTGGGATTATAGGTAAGTCGTGCACTTATTGCAAGTTATTGTTGGGGTTGACGGTATTCTGAACGATACCACATCCTTATTATTTTGTATTTAATATTTTTTATTTTTATTATTTAATATAATGCATTTCCACTTCATTTGATCTTATTTAATTTCTCAATTATTTTGTCTTGTTCTTGATTTTTTTGTAGTACAGTAGTTTGTTTTGTTTTTGTTGTTATTTATGATTTCATTACTATTAATTCATTTCCATAGCATTGTTTGGGTCATCCTTTGTAAATCATTTTTTTTAACTGAATAGGATGGACATTAAATAAATACATTTTATTTTGTGAAGTAAGTCGTGCCAAGCTCTGAGCGGAATATTGTTAGTTTGATAAAATCAGTGCGCTTTTTATGAGATCTATTTCGTGTGTAATTTATTCGGTATTTCCTGACTCGTCCGTTTCAGTGGTAATATACAAATCTGTGAGAATACCACACTTGTGTACGAAAATAGAAATAATTTAAAGTGAATTGTGAAACATGTTAGTTTGGAAACGGGGAATACTCAGAAATTCCCAATATGAGAGCGAGTGTAGGAAGTTTATATATACATGACGATCTGAAGCATATTTGAAACTGTACTATACCTATTTTAAATTCTATGGTGAATGCATATGGCTTTCTCTTTCCCTCACCCTTTTTCCCACAATTTATTTATTTGTTTATCTATTCATTCTATTCAGTTATAAAACTCATTTACAAAGGAGGACAATGAATATATATATATATAAAGTAAGGATACATTTTACGGTTTAACCAATCCAAATTTTATTTAAAATGATACTTCAACGTTCAATCAGCCATCAATCAGCCTGTTGCTGACCAAAGAGTTCCAGCAGTGTCTCAGGGGGGACCCATAACCAGAAGCAGATTCAAAGAGCTTGCTAGAGCTACGCAGTGATGTATCGCTGTGGCAGTGTTTTCCATTTTAGGCCTATATGCAAGTGTTTTTTGGTTGTTGTGGTTTTTTATTTATTTGTTTTTTATGTTTGTACGTCTTGAAAAAGACGACGCTAAAGTCGTCGAAACGTTGAAGTATCATTTTAAATAAAATTTGGATTGGTTAAACCGTAAAATGTATCCTTACTTTACATATTGCAACCAACAAAATCTAAAAAATCATATATATATATATATATGTATAAATGTTATAACCATTAACAATAGGCCTACCAGGAAAACGAAAACGATACCGAAAACACAAACAAATCAAGTAAACGTAGCAATATGCGAACCTATAATAATAAGTGGAAACAAATACGACCAGTGGTCTGTCACATCTTCAGAAAATCAAGTAAAACAAAAAAATGTTTTCTTATATTCTATTAAAATTGTGTCGAATTGTGTATTGTGAACATGTTACAGTAAGATAATACATGCCCAACAGCATTTATTAGCCTATGTAGTAAAAATAAATGTTATATTTTAATAAAACAATTTCATAGCAACAAAGTGTTGCTCAAAATCAAGTGGAGACAGTGTATGCGGGTCTGCAATCGTCAACAAATGCAAAATAAATTTGAATCTGATTTTTAAACTAAATATCGTGTCTAAAATCGAATGGTAAAGACATTGTAGTAAGAACACCTTATTTAATTAGTGTTTTAGGATAACACAGATTCGATCGTGAGTGTTCCCCCATGGAGTCCGAGACGCAGACAATACTGTTTGTTGGTGAATGGATTTATAATTCGTTTTTAATTGCTAATAAACGCTCTCGTAAAACTTGAAGTAGGTATATTTTCGTTACGGTTGTATTGAAACGTGGTTCAGCCTCACTGCAAGAAATCACATTGAAATCGTAATCTTGATTAGGCTATGATTTAAAATTAAATGTTACATTTTGTATACATATACACTCCAAACATGTATTTGGACACATTTTGTATAACACATTAGTGATGGAAATAGATAAGGAACCTAACTGCAGTTAATCTATAATCGTATACTTTTGATTTGGAACTCTGGCCAAGTGAAACCGTGGATAGTTGTAAGTCCTTGGTAAAACTATATTCGTATCAGTAAATGCAGGGCACATCTTATCACTCGCACACTTGTGCGTCCATTGTCTTGATCTTAACCGCTCGATTAGGAGAAGGCATCACATCAACATCAGTCGTAGACTTCTTTTCTTGTAAATAACTGGGTATACAAGTTATTTGGATGCTCGAGAAGGAATGACCAAGGTCTGTAGACATGTTGAAAGGAATCGTTGCCAGCCACATTCACTTCACTTGATGAGTCTAAATGAAACCTTGAATTGAAACGTTCCGATTCATTCATGGTCGCCGGATGTGGGTAGTATCGAACTCGCAACATTCTGAGGGAGAGTTCTGCCTTTGTTTGTCTGTTTGTTGTGCTAGAGTAATAAAGGGAAAATTGTAAGCTAGGTATAGAGCTCCATGAAAATAACGAATTGCGCCAACGTGAAATTTACTGCATTGCCGTAATAAAAATTACCATACGGCCCGTGTTAAAACAGCGCAAAATTACCGTTTATGTTTACACATTACTCGAGAATGCTGTACAGTGTACACAACAATGAAGAAGTAGTAATTGAGTTGTATGTGTTTTCGTGAGAACTACAGACTTTATATGCAAAAGATTTCTATTGTTATATTCTGCAGGGTTGTTAATTTTGATCACCGGTACTAATATAGGTTTCATGTAAACAAAATGACAACCGTAGACCATCTGCTTAGTTATATTTTGTATTGTTTAATAATTTTTCCATTTATTAATAGTAATAGGCCTTTATATACATAATACATGTTAAACTTAAGAAAATAACAAAAGGAAGACTCCTAGAGCCCACAAAGCCAAGACTTCGCTAAACTGTGGGAATTACAATATAATATATAGACCGTAACAAAAAATCGGAACATGTACTTACAATAAGCAAAATAATCTGGGGAACATAAAAAAACCATGAAAAAAGAAACGGAGATGTGATTACAATTACCAAAATAAAATATGGAATGGAACTACACTTGAGTTTTCTAAATTATACAAAATATGATATTAGAAGCATCATTGGTGCTTACGAAATCACATCGAACATAAGTTCTCAGTTTTTCCACTTGGCGACTAAAAAACGACAATTATTTCATGTGGTTTTCATTGCTTTGACTATTTCTATCGTGACGGTGAATCTATAACGCATAGTCTACATAGCGGGTGATATAAAATGAGTGGTTTCACAGTTTCGTGTGGGTAAATTTTTAGCCGTCAAAGAAAAATATCGGTAATTTCCTCAAAAAATGTCGCCGAAACGTGGTGAAAAGGTTGCTGAAATGCATTATTTATACTCGTACTCAATAACACCGAATTATGTACATTGAATACAAAAAAACACTGATTATGTTAATTTTAGCTGTAATAGAATAGTGTATTCGATACATTCCGCGGATTGTAACTCAATCACGCTTGTATTTGTGATGCAAATCTAATACAAATAGCCGTTCGATTGTCACTACGATTTGTCTTGCGGTTCGAAATGTCGGTACGTTGGTTTAGGCGAGGGTTGGGTGGGGGGGAGGAGGTGGAGGGGGTGTCACCGACTGACAACTGGATTTGAGACTAAATACTAGATTTGAGATTTTCTGAGTTTGACGCTCCCCTGCTGCTCCCCACCATCGCTATGTGACCACCCCTTACCCCAGTGTCCCCGACAATCATATCATTCTTTATTTTTGCATATTATATTATTTATAATCATTCGTATTTGTTATTGCTGTGCGGTGGTCACATAGCTAGGGGATGGAGTTTTTAAACTATGTAAAACTAAGAATGTCTGCACTCTACTATCTGACACGCCTGTTGACGACCCCTTCTCGTGGCCGCTGACCGAGTGACACAAACGGTCGTCAACGCCATTTGCAATGTCCACGTGGTTAATGCCGTCAAGACAAAACGTGTTTTTTGATACCTACAACGATATAGATAGATACAAGAAAGCAAATGTAGGTAGGTTGTCAAACGTTATTACTGAAATGACGCAAACGGTGGTATCTGGTAACGCCCTTTAGGAAGCCCCTTGGTACTCGTCATATATTAAAACGTGTTCGTGCTAATGCGTCCAACACGAAACAATGCACATAAACAACGAGGACTCATATGGCCCGGTATTATAATATATACTTATTCGATAAATATTTAGAAGGCTACTCTAACTTAAGTTTTCACCATGGCGACAACCAATGGGAAGCGTGGATGATAACATGGTGAAAACGTGTTCATTCACAATCAGTTCTTCCAAGGAGCAAGGCGTAAGAAATGTCAAAGCATCTGTATTTAACGACGCGTTGTGACCAGTTCCATTGAACATACGCATTAATTTTTTTATCAATATTTTTTCATTATTTTTTTTATACATTGTTTTCATTAATATTAAACCGTACGCCTTATGGCCGGTTCTGATGCGCTTACGTCGAACGTTGGCCAATCGTAGCCATTTATTCCAAAACGCTGGCTCTGAGGTAAATGGCTGTACTATTGGCCAACGCCCGGCCGACGTAAAGAGCATGCATGAGAACCCATCATAATATCAGTCCTGAAAAGTTAATTTTCTTGCCACCAGAATGAATGCACCTAGTCTATTTTGAATGGTCAGTTGACGTTTAGGGCCTACAGCAATGACGACGTGAATACCATCAACTCTTATGACATTACCTTGCCCTATATATGTATTATTAGTATATTCGTGTTCGTGTGTTGCGTCATGTTCAATTAGTCATAGTATAAACGCGACGTGCTCCGTTGTGTTGTGTTGTGTGGCTCTATTACAATTGACCAGGCGAGCCACTCTCTTCTGGACCGACCACGGTCATGTTCTTCTGTAATGTAGCAAGTAGCAACATGTGCTTGTAATTGAAATTGACTGCGGTTAGGACTCGATGTTCGGAAAGTGACGGCTTCGATTACAATTCCTGGAAATCTCGACGTATGATGTTGTTTTGTACGTATCTATTATTATTATTGTTATTATATAATAGTCGAGACGATGAGGGGGGAAGATGATCAAATTAAGAACGGTTTCAAAATAAAACATATAAATAAAGGCTTTATTCACGTGATGCCTTTGACACTTAGGTGTGGTTTCTGCTCTCAAGAAGAATTTTACATGTCTGAGATGTTGCATGGTTGCAGTTTAAATCATTAAAACAAACGTATAGAACAAACGTAGAAAAATCATGAAAATGCTGTTTTTTTTTTTTTGGCATTTAAAACATTCTTTGATAGTAACGGTAATTTTTTTCTTGTTGGTCTGTGTGATAATTTCTTGATCGATGCCTTTCTTTGTACATCGTTAGGAACTATGGACAGTTTTTGATACGCATGCTCGCAGACAACGATGGCAAAAACACCAAATGCTAAAAATGACCGTTTTAAGCGGGATTCAAACCCACGTCCATAGTATAGATGTTTCACGCTTACTTTGCGTTAGTTGCGCCCCAACCCATACCGTGGGCCCCAACCGTACAGGAGCACCGAGCACGTCTCTGGATGCCTCAACTTTCGCAACTATGTAATTAGCGAATACATGATACTATTGACTACCACAACAACTACTGGGCATGCTTTCATAGCCAAATACCACCTGTTAGTCAGTGAAGCCAGCAGATATATAATTTATTCTCAACTGTTTGTATCTCGCTGGCAAAGTGACAACGCGATAATCTGTGTATTCACATTACATGAAGATGAAAACATATTACATCCATGCCTATACACACACCAGATTCGGCGTAATCGACCACGGCCGATACGCGTCGGTTTATGTCACATTAAAAGCACAGTTTAAGAAACATGAAATTACAGACTATAACTATCATATTATGTCGTGGCAGTAAAATCAAATTTCCATAACGTTGCAATTTCAATGTGAAATCTATACTAATTGGGATGGAATTTCAACGCCCCAAGATTAACCTTAATCAATATGTGTATATAAAGTAATGCTGGTACATTCTTCGATTGCATGACCTTGCTGTGTTAGTATACCACATAACTAGAGCCATTCTGGTATCCTCCCCCCGTATGTACATTACACATACCAATACCGTAGATATAAATGTTGTTTATATCTATGCACATACAACGTAGTTTACTGGTTGCTATTTGAAGACGATATTTCTCATGAGAACTTATAAATAAATGCAGTTCTTCTAAAGTTGTTACCTTATTTTGGTGGTGCTGGTAGATTGAATTTTATTAGATTTGTCTGTTGTGATGATAAAGTCCTTTTCTCGTGTGTTTCAAACAGTTCAAAACACATGGTTGTGATGTATTGAACAAAGTTTTGGATGAATTCCTATCAAACTTAGGTAGAAATTTACTTTTTATTGGTATTTCAAATGTGTTTTATTATTAATGTATTATGTATAGCTTTTATCTCGCCTCGACATTGCCAACATTATCCCGGCGAAATCTCATCAGTCCAGACCACTGGATTGTATAGGTTTGCATGGCCAGCGCATCCTGTGGAGGGGGGGGGGGGGGGGAGGCACTCCCACTTTGGTCGTAGAACACAAAATATGGCGGTCGTGCCGCCTCATTGGCTCGGGCGATAATAGAGAGTCGAAAATAATAAAAGTTTATTTCGAATATTCCGTATTATGCATGCGAAGAAACAATTCAACTAGAAAACTTAGTTCCGAACTGGGCTATATATATGTATAATATATTCTTGGTTCGATAAAAATGTGTCCAGAATGCAGTCGAAGTTTAGCGTGATGCAGCGATGCTACCTTTTGTTATTCTCCGTGAATGCTGACGTCAACAAAGTTGCTATCTCTTTTTAAAAACTTTTTTATCTGGCCATTACAATCTCGTTTTCCGCTCAATAAATTTACCAGAAAGGAAGGGTGGGTGGGTAGCAAGTATATAGCAACTAGGCTATACAACACAAAGCTAATTTATTGCGCTAGAGTCCCATGCCGGCCGGCCACTGTATCTGTGCCCATTGCCTACTGATAGCACATCAGGTGCTGGATGCGATAATGAAAAGAGTTCTCGTTATATCGAGAGTGTGGGCACACACGCAGACGATTCCCTAGAACTCTATAAACGGATGACCGCTAAACCCGCAAGCCGTTATATAATATGGTGGCAAAACTCGGTTTGGCGTCGTAGGATGAGTTAGATGGGTGTTGTATGTTGTGGTCGCCCAACAAATCAACCACGACTTGTTTTAGCAAAAGTTCGGAGTCAAACTTAGTTTTAATGACGGGGATGGGGGGCGGGGGTTGGGAGGGGGGGGGGGGGGGGGGTTACATCTGGGCCCTTCTATGAAGTCTAGAGATATTATATTTCGTTCCTCACTTTTTCGGGGTGGCTGCGTTAATGTATACGGAATGAGCAGTTGAAAGTAATTTATTTTAATTTTTATAATTTGAAATTCATATTCGTGGACATTTTAAATTAAAGAAGTCCCTTTTTTCTGATGACCCGAGTATTTATTTACTGTTACGAGCGGCGTGATTTGTTTCTGTTCGTTGTCCTCCGTATCCGTTCACCATTGGTCGCGTTGCCGTCGCCGTCGCCGCTGCGTCCTAGCTCGTGGTGGTCGGCCTATGCACGTAGATTAAACGGTTACAACGGGAGAAAACAATCAAATGTATACTTAGGCCCGGGTTTTCAATCGGTCATTAACGGGGCCGTTAGGTGACGGACCGTCATCTGCATAGGGTTTGTTAGGTTACAGATTACGGACCGTCAGCTAACGGCCCCGTTAACGACCCGTTAACCGATAGAAAAACTTGGCCTTAGTCCACAGCGCAGGAGAAATGTTTCAAAATAATATTTGTTTAGATCGAAAACAATGCACGCCTATTCGCTATCTCCACATGAAACATTCACATATACTTCGTCTTCATCTAGCTTCTAAACTAAACCATTTATCTGATTTTGGAAAATAGCTAGATTATAGGAAATATGTAGTAAGCTGATGTATTTTCTAATTAATACACCCACACTCACAGCTACAGCATGCTTCATGGCATGCAAATATTAGAAGCTGAGTTTGAGACAACACGTTAGATTGTCCCTCGGATTATTTGCTATAAACATAGACATAAACATGAACATAAATATAAACATAAACATACTGTCCAGATTCCGTGACGGAAGATCATTGTTCACAGTGTGTGCAGGAGGCTGGGGTGTCCAGATAAAAGCAATGTGTGAACATGTAAGTGTTCTGGGTTGACAGTTTGAAGGTTACATAAAAAGAAAGGCTACATTTAAACATAAAATAATATTTAAAAAATGAAACAAATTATATATATATTGGTCTTCGTACGTTAATATTTCGGTTGCCGGTACTAGAGATGGTACAAAATTTAACTATATTTTTAAATCAAATACAATTTGCCAGATTGACTTATTTTCAGTGTGCGCCTGCGCTATCACGCTATAAGACCAAGCAAGGGCTGCCTGTTATCTCTATCACCCCGTGCAGCCGGATTACTCTTCACGGCGCGGCAATATAATATCACGGGCGAAATCCTGCGCGGCAATATAATATCACGGGCGAAATCCTCACGTTTCAAGAATAATTCGAGCACTAGACCCGCGTGCGTAAGCAAATGTCTCGAACAACTACAAGATTTGGCTCATCCGTCCGTATATATGAAACGCCATGTAAACTCTCGCCGACACCAAACCTTTCCATTTGTTAGTATAAAGAAACGCAAGCGAGGAGGTAGAGACGCAAAGTTCAAAGTGCACATTTTGTAAAAATCGGGACAGACAATTGGTGAGTCCCGTCGCCAAGTGTGTCGGTACTAGAGGGACTACAACGAATAGTGTTTTGGATAATCGTTCAGAAAACCCAACCAACCAAATATAAAATAAGTATTTGCTAAATTCCTTTTGCCGTGAAAGTCAACACGCAATAACGTTAAAGTATTGTAACTCCAGCTGCAGGAACTATTTAGTCGTCGTCGGGATATCTGGACAATTCGATTTGACTGTGATAAGAAGGGGTGATCGAGGGGCCAGCGTCCTCCAAACCATTGACACAGCTGGATAACACGAGTGTAATTGTGTAGGTATTTTTTTTTTTTTTCAAGCGAACGTGGTGAGCTACTTACTAGCAAATACCTTCTAGTAAGGTATTTGGTACTATTAGTCTATCCTCCTTATATAGGGTATGCTATTCTTGATACTTTTGTATTTTCGAGCAACCGGTTTACTAATCAAAAACCGGTTTTAAACCGGTTACCGGCAATTACTCGATGTAGTCCCTAGTCGGCACACATTAAAATCGGTACTGTTCCGTCTCACGTCTGGGCACCCTAACAGGGGCGCATCATTACACACCTTACTTGCGCAACAAATGAGTTCCAGGCCATGCAGCCAGCCGGCCAGATCTTGCGGTAAAAGAGTATGCATAATAAAACTAAAAATAGTGCCCGAGCCCTTATGTACGTACGACGGACGAGTGTTTATGTATGCGTGGCATGTCTGCATTCATCTGCGCGCCGTGTCTGTCTGTCCCGTCAGTACATTTCGCACACATGTCGATTAGTGAGTATGTGTGCGCACCTGCAACATCGAGCTTCGTCCGTTACTTGTGGACATTTCAAGGTAGGTCTCAGAGTCGGTGTGACGTACATTTGTCTAAACTTTGTCCGAGGCAAAGCTGAGAACGCCGCAGGGCATTGTTTTTCCACTGCATTTATAATAATTTGTTTGTACAGCCCGAGTGCGGCCCCAGTTTCTTTGAAATTGTTAGGTCCGAACTGTCATCAAAAAGTAATCATTTGTTTGTTGTGTGGACGCCTATTTTTTGACAGATGTTGAGTTTCCAAGAAATGTGCGCATGGTTGAACTTCTGTTATGGGCTTCCAGTAATGAATTCGGGGATTTCGCGTTCGCCCCGTGTTTGTGCTAGTCAGGTAAAATTTTAGTAGGGGTGTACATCATTTGTGAAATGCCAAGCCCGACGAAAGATCGAGTGATTTTCTTGTTCTCAACTGAGCTACGGCCCGACTGTAGGCTACTGTGTACGCGGCCTGGGCTGGGATGTATAGGCACCGAGATTGGCCACTGATGGCGCTAGTGAAAACGAATGAAGCGCTCCAAGTGGCAAAGTCGCGCAACAACCTGCTGAAGCAGCGTCGTTCTTCCTACGTCAATAAAGGAAAATTGTGAAAATTGTTTAATTAAATACGGGTTTTAAAATTTTCGTGCAGATTATGAATCGCATCAGTAAATCTTAAAAAGGCAAGCCACCATTTTAATCAGGACACGTTTTAGACGTAAAAACAACAAATAACACACAACAAACACAAACAAAACAAGACAATAAAAGCAAAACAAAAGCACAAAACAAAACAACAATACAAAATAAATACACATCAACAATAAAAAACAAAACAAACACCAAACAAAAACAAGATATATCACAATAATATCCAGCACTATTTTCAACCGCGGAATGAAATCTTCAGCAGTTTGTTGCTAAATTTGGCCACATATAGCGCTGTATGTCCTAACACACGGTGCCTATAGGCTCTCCAGTCTTCATGCAGTCAGCCTGTTGGTCACCAGTTGATCAATGTATACGCCAGTGATTCACTTACATTCATCTAACTTGGTTTTTTCCGGCAATTACCATACGCATAATTAATGTAACAACTTGTCAAAGTGATCTTTGACTCATCATTCAATGTTTATTGTCCAAATAGATAGTGATTATATTCTGCACTAGAAGTTGAGCCCAGACGAAGAGAGTGGAGTTCCCTTGATTGAGCTTATTTTTATAGTCGTTTTTATTATAATATTGTAGTGGTATGTGAACAATTACATTAATTTATTTGTGGAAACGTGTTGCGTGTATCAGCTAGCTTGTTGTTAAATACTTTTATTTTTTTTAAATTGTGTTTCGGGAATGTATAGGGGAGCTTTTCTTTTCTTTATAAATAGCGAAACCTTCTTCCGGATCCTTTTTGGGGTCTGGCGTAGAATACAAATGTTAGTGTTGCTGTCGCGTGAGTTAAAGTACACATAGGCCTATATAAACACACATTTTGGTTTTTTAAGATAATTCGCGTGAGTTAAGGTATATATACTCACATTTTGGTTTTTAAAGATAATTCGTAAAAACAAATAATCACGCTACAAAGCCGTATTCAGCAAAAATAAAGCAAATGTTGGGTCGAGAAAGTATTTTTGGATATGTATTGTACGTCAAGATCGATGAGTACGCTCAGCGGTGCACACAAACACATGATGCTGACGAGATCACATTTTGACGAGAGATGTGCTTTGTGAAGGCAAACCAGGCTCGCATCAAGCTCAACATTTTGCAGGGATTTGGTAACATTATCAATATCATTTCATTAATATTATCATTTCATTAAATTTCGCCGCTAGTTAGCTGTTTCAATAATTGAATAAGCACGCGAAAATTCACAACATTAATTTTTTCCATCATTCACGTTTCCCATTGTACACACGTGTAGGTTTAAATACAATCGTGAATTGCACTTATTCGATATTTGTACACGTCGACTAAATGGGACGTTCTATGACCTCATTGTTAGTTGAGAACGTCGTTAAATAGGAGAATTATAACACTAATAATAATAATAATTATAATAAGCACGGTATTATGTTCATAGTAGGGGCCTACTCGGCTATACTCGTATCGTTTTCTAGTTTCCTGATACCTACTGCTCTGTTGTTGTTTGCTAATATTTCACAACATGGTGATAAGTCCATGGTTCTATGTTTAAAGATATACATAATATTATGTTTATACTGTTGTGAAGATTCAACGAGATTTTTTCTATTGTTATAACTTAGATAACCTTATAATATAAAAGGTTACATGTTACATTGTACAGCCAAGTATTGTTCTGTATAGAAGGCATTCAACTACTTCGTGCGCTCTTTAGTCTTAACCCATTTTTATCGGGATTATCGACATCAGAATCGTAGAAATATGAACACATTTCTCGATTACAATCCTATCCGGATCCCGACAGCGACATTACAAATTAGTTGTGTACAGCGCTACGAGAACCAACACAATTGTATAACACTTTCACGATTACCGGGTTGTGACTAAATAAGCAAATATATTTATATTATTTTATCCACTCAGTTACAAGAAGTGATCTTCAGGGGGGCGGGTTACATTTATCAAGTTTATTATGTGCTTCGTTGCTATATGACGGCTCCAAAGTCACCGTTTATGTACACTCGAAGCACCAAAGTTAAAAAAAGCTCAAACCGGGAATTAAACGGTAACCCTTCTGCATTGGAACTTGAAAGTAGGAATAATATGACGTTAGTGCATTGATATGACATGGTGTAGATATTAGTAATTAATGTACATATTGGTATATATTGTTTAGTTTCAAAATCTGACAATTTCTAATAATTGCATACTTGTGATATGCATATGGGTGTATTAAAGAAAGCCAAATACATGAAATGAAATAAACCCCCTAGACTAACGAGCCACACACATTTCATCGTCTCCTATACGACTGGCAGAGTCACCCTATGCCAAAGTCTTCTCCGGGTCCAGACGCGGTACGTTTGTATCGAAAAGAGGGCCGCAAGTATGAAGAAGTGAGAGAAGAGGAAACACGATGGTTCGATACCAACAATTGGGGTTATAGTGCTTTCCATCCATTCTGCTGAGTGTTTTTGTTTCCGCTATAATACGCGTTCCTCGTAGCTTCCTGTATACCTTGTGTTGTGTCCACACTTGCTACTCAAGATGCTCCCCGTCCAATTAAATGCTAATCGTGTGAAGCAACGCACCATGCTGAGTGCTGGGCGACGCAGTAGAAAGTGCAGTTCGATTGTTGCTGCGTATGGCAGAGTTTATGGGTAAACGAGCGCGCTAATTGTTCTGTTTGTTTGTTGCTCCGACGTGGCCCCGGTGTGCTCGGAGGAAAACTCTTCTCCTGTTCGATTGTTGCTGCGTACGGCACAGTTTATGGGTAAACGAGTGCGCTAATTGTTGTGTTTGTTTGTTGCTCCGACGTTGCCCCGGTGTGCGCGGAGGAAAACTCTGCAATGACCGCGGTCGCGTTCCTAATTTCCCCCGAGGACGCGGAGCCGATCTAGAAGTTCCCACGTGCGTTCTCGCTCTCTTCTATGATGATAATGATGACGTCACGCAGCGAATAGAGATGTGGCTATTTGTACAATGGATTTATTGCGCGCGGGTGTTTTCTTGTTGTTTATTGCGGTATTAAAAGCTTAGTGCTATACGCTGTACAACATGGGAAAACATCGGAAAACTGTCCATGTTCACGCCTGCACTGTCATGTTGTTTTAAAGACTTACTGTACACACAGTTTTTAAATGTTTATTTTATTGGGATTAAATTATGAGCGTATTTTCGTTCAGTTCATATAAACATAATGCAAAGTTATGAGTTCTTTAAACTTTGTCGTGGCCGTATTTAAGTCGTGGTTTTCGCGCGGGTTTAATGTCTGGAAACATGTAATGTTTTCAAAGTACGGTAGTATACTTTTATGATCTTAACGTGGCAATTAATAAAACAAGTTTTCGTATGAGATCCGTTTGATTTTATTTGAATTCTTTTTGAATATCAATATAGTCCATTTACGTTCATCGTTGTGCCCGCAATCATGTTTAAGTTGGTACACTTCGCCATGTCTCTGTCATGTGTCTATAATTAATAGATACTAAACTTTAATTAATTATATCAAATAGGGCCTACATACGCATATACATTAGTTAAAATGAGTCAAGTCTGTAAGTTTTCAGGGTCCCTCCCGGGCGTTAACCTCTCGAGAAGTGACGAATTCTCTTAGCGTCAAAAGGACTTGGTTCGATCCAGGATAATTATCTAGTCAGGATTCAGGGTAGGCCTACTGTGGTTGGAAAGTCCTGAATTGGTCGTGTTTCAATATTACGTGACCGTTGTGTGAAGCGATGATAAATCGTATAAGAATTCACTTTCAGCATAACCTGACTTTTAAAAAACTACAGTTTATCTTTTTTTTTGTTTTTTTTTTTGTGTTTGTACGCAGCCTGGGTCGATCCAATCGCCCAAAGAGTTAATTCCAGTAGAACGAAACACTAACTACACTGCATTGTTTTTGTTCACCTCTCCATGTTGTGTGTGTTTACAATCGTGTTTTATGTGTTTGTTTTTGTTAACTTGTCACACCTTTCCGCGGACTTAATCCACAGCCTTCTGACGTCTATCATCCGACCGAGTATACATATTTATTATCCTCGCGTGATTATGGACGATTTCGCGTGTACACAATTAAAAAAAAAGTAATATATTATTTTTATTTCATAACAAAAACTATAACGTGTACGTGACAGAGCGTCTAGTTTCCTCGTATACTCAGCCTGGCTGTGCTTTGCATCCGTCACGATTACTCGTCTGTCGTGTTTATCCTATCCGCGGGTCCAGCGAATCGGCGCCGAAAAAACAGTCTCCAACGCCACAGATTGTTTTTCATTCATTGCGTCACGTTGGACGTATTGTTCAACTTTGTAAACCAGTTTTGTAGCTGAATGGGAGATCAATTAAATAAATAAGTGAAATAGGTAAATATCATGTTAAATGACTTAAAAATGTGGCATTATAATTATTTTACTTGGATAGGGTATCTTTATCGTATCATGTCCTACCTCGTTACACGTTGCGAAGAACGAAAGCGTTGGTTATAGGTAGGTTGTTAGAAAAAGGGGCTTGGGAGACAACCACCCCACCCCGCCCGTTTCCCCCAGTCCGGACCAATTTGTCTTCTAATGAAATATTAGTGAGTGTAAGTGAGTTAAAATATTCCATGGCACCGACAGTGGGCTATAGTATTCACACCGTCCTATATGACTGGAAGACGACAAAATTTGAAATGTCGCTGTATATGCGATGATATTTGGGCAATTTACATCTCGTATTTTCGCAATCATGCTTATCCACATGAATGTACGTTTGGATATATGAAGATAGAAAAATCCCTCCACAATCCATGCCCAAGCCAGGATTCGCACCATCATCTCTAAGCTAAGGGACCAGATTCACCATGCCCGCTGTAATGTATGCAACGTATTCATGTGGATACATACAGATTGTGCACACCTATTCGCGAGACGTACTTGAGTTTGTTCTTTATGCGATCATACCTGCAGTAAGTTAAGTGGCCTGAATCGACCGAAATGTTTTATTCAGATCATCACCAAGTAGAGGTATAATAAGTAAATACCTTTCTAAAGTTTAACGTGGCTTTACCGACGCCAAATAGGGAACGACGCGTTGAGTAATTTACTGCGCACGGCGACTGTTAAATTGACTTATTATTATAGAAGTATGCGCAACCGATGCGTTGTATACGATTTAACCACGCGAGCAAGAGGTATTCCATTTCCACATTGTTAACTGTTACTAGTCGCGCTTGTCTATAAACTGGAGTGCGTATAGGAATTTCCCATCTGACGCATAAACGCCGCCGTTTCTTGCATTCATCAGTGCACGAGAATAAGATTAATAACACGCAGCTCTTATCTCCAAGTGTTCACGCCTTAGATATGATGCTTGGAGGGTATATAGCGTGAATAGATGACACGCCGAAGTAACAGTTTTCCGTTTTCGCGATATTAGTATAATAATGTGCTGCAAGTTTGCGGGCGGCGAACGATATGCATGCACGACTCGCTTTGTAGCCACAGAACGAACCCAGTGAATTATTTCACAACGATGATATCTGTGTGTGTGTACTGGAGTGCACACACCACACGGGAGGAGGCAATTATTGGAAATCGATTTCGCTCTAGTCCCGTTTTGCGTGCGTTCATAGAAATAAATGCTTAGTGAGTAGAATGGAGCAATTTCTGTTTGGAATGGCGAAACGTTCGACCTATTGAAGCAAGCTGCAAGAGTAATGTAATTCGCTCAATCCCTGAGTAGAGTGTAGAGCGACGAGGATTGGTTCACTCGCTCGCTAAGTCTCTCGTGCAGACAGCGTTCAACGTTGCTTTGCTGTGCTTTATAGTTGATCCTCGGCGCGCGCGGGAGGGGATTTAATTTAGATTACCCACCCGCGAACCTGTGTGTGCTAGTGAATTAACACGTGAATCTTATCGAAGATCAAGGTCTAGACAGGTTGTGTACACTGCGCACCGCACGCATGACGTCACGCCTTCCTTGCAATGTGACGTTGTCACGCAGTCACTGACTTAGGTGGCCGAACAGATGCCTGCATCAAGGGAAGCACTGCCGAAACAATGTCCTCTTCTTGGCAATGAGATATATTATGGGTTTCTGGATATAAAGTGGCCAACCTTTCTCCTGCTTCCGTCAAAGGCGAGGAACGCGCCAATCAGCGATCGCTATTTGTTTGCGGGGGTTCGTCTCGGGCGGTTCGCTGGTTGGCTACGAGCTTCTCGCCTGTGATGACGAAAGCATCGGAAAGGTAGTTAGTCTTGGGGCGAGTTTACCTCCCTGAGAACCAATTTTACTCTGAGGTGTAGTTTGAATTTGAACCACATCCTATTTCTAGCAATGAGATTTATGAGTTTTCGGAATTCAAGTTCCAACAATTGGTTTTTTACTCTGGGGTGTAGTCTCGGTACATATATATACCTCGTTGTTGTAACTTCGTGCTGCTAACAGTTCACGATGTCTCCGTTCGAGCGCGTCCCCCCCCACGAGTACTCGCACCGGCAGCAAAACCTTCCGTCCATCAAGCCGGAACATTAAAACGACGTTCCTTATTAATTCAGCACGGCGGAAAAAAAACGAGTATAAAAATAAAAGTGTTAATTTAATTCCGTAAACAATGCCAGTGCGTTGCATATTGCATACAATAGAGAGAGAAATGTGTGCCGTTGTGAAAGACGGGGTATCCTTTGTTCTCCGGAGTTGATGTGAGAAGCAGCAGTACAGATGCATTGAAACGAGGTTTGGTCCTTTGGGCCGGATGACGAAGATGAGTGCGCCAGGTTTCCGGACCGTGGATGCTGGCTGCATCCGTCCATCCATGGAGTCGATCCAAGTTTCGAACCCTCAGAGTCGGAGGAAACAATCTCCCACCATCAGTTATGGCGACTGTCGGGACGAGAAGCGCGGCCACAATTTGTCGGCTTGCAATAAAACTGAATAGTAGTAAAGTTCACGTTCGTTCGAATTCGTTCCTGTATAGTATAATGTGCGAAGTAGAAAAGTTCGGACTGGTGGAGGAGGGAGGGGGGGGGGGGGGGGGGGGTCGTATCCATAAAACCCTCGAGATAAATACTTAACTTTGATAACCCAAGTTTGTATAACTATACGTTTTACCTAAAGTCGGAGTATGAGATATATATATACCAATGGCGCTCTAATTCTTGAAAATATAGTAGAAATCAATATGAATCACCCAGGCTGGAGTTCGTATTTCTCATTACCGAGATTACATTATATATTGAACCCCGGAGACCCTGATTAGGCTTTTCTGGTGACATTTTTATTATGAGTGATTCATTTTCATGCCGGCGAGCTATAAATATAAATTTGATTTCGGGACAAATTCGATAAATTTTTAGGGCGACATACATACACAGACATAGTAGGCCTACTAAACTTTCATGATTTTTTGAAATCTGAATAATTTTACTCTAAAAAGTGCATTTAAGATATTTTACGTTTTTTTTTTTTTAAATTATAATCTGGCAGACAATCTTGTCGATTCTACTGCTTGGTAAGGTATATATTAGTTTCCCTCCCCGCTCCCAAGTCTTACTATAGGATTGAATATGACAGCCGAATGACGGATGGATATTCGATTTCATTACTTATCCAAACGCTAAAAATAACCTGAGTAAACAACACACACGTCTCAAATCAGAGTAGAATTCATGGCTATATTGTTCCACGCACGTATTAGGCCAGGCAAAGCAGTTAGGACTAAAGGTTTAAAGGTCAGTCGTTGACCTAACCTGACCATAGCAAAACCAGTGTTTATAAAACTTTTAACCGGTCTGTTTGACGCGTTCATGACAGTAGGTACGTTTCTAAGTTTCAGTATGTTTTTTCTTGAAAATAATAACTGCCTGAATTAGCTGAGACAAATATATGCTGTTGTAAATTGAGACGAAGAGATAGGATATCATAAGAAATGCGTACAGTTTTCCTTTGACCATATATAATGGACTCACAAAGAAACAATGAAGAATGTGTTGTGAATGATTGAATGTTTGACCCCTCCCCCCGTCACTGGCACAGAACTCCAGTCTCTTTTTAGGATCTCTTCTTCTTTCACTCCCACTTTAACTAGTACTCTAAGTAGTAGTCTGCCTGTATTGTATATAATAAATCATGTATTTAGCTAATGGTGTTTTCGCTGTGATGTCTGGCGCCAGTATAAGACGGGCTCTCGTGCAAATCTCACTACTCTCTTTCATATACTTGCTAACTACGGCTCTTGATCACCATTCCAATGCGTCACTGCATGTGTACAATGTAATTGTATGGGTTGTATGTATGGGTACCACATAGCCGGGAGTCGAACCCGAACTCGATGGACACATTTTGTCTGATGTCTATCGAACTCAAACCCCTATATCCTGAAAGATTTCCATTTTAGGTTCCGGTTAATTTACCAATTTAAATGGGGCTTTTCAACCATCAGGTGGATTTTATCGTGTCCTTGGTGGCGTTGAGATGTATTACGCTGATGCTCCAGCAACGTGAAATACTCCTGCATCATAATAATAAAATGTTCAGTACAATTTCGCGTCAGTTAAAATTCAAATAATACTATAACAAAGTTATGTTATCGATGACCAACCCGAATTACACATACTCCGTAAATACATGTAAATTTGTTTATACCCTAAACACACATTTTTTTAGTTTTGACTGAACCCAAACCCGGAATATTTGCGTGAAACCAAAACGTATTTTTTCTGCTCTACCACTCGCCATGAAAAGCGTTGTGATAATACAAACCATTTAGTCGGCAATACATCACATCGTAGGGAGGACGAGCAACTAAATCTCTGTGTTGAAGTAACCGGTCTAAATTTGAATCGAAGAAATATGTAGTTATGTTCTGTTTGTCGCCTGTTTTCGATAACAGCGTGTAAATATGATATACCGAGGTTGAGGTATTCATTTCTATGTGGCGAGGATCCCCGAGACATTTCACTTTCCTGGTGTGAGGTGGAAGCGGAAGCTGATGATAGATTGCCTAGCGCGGCCGATAGAAACCAAGTACCGACACCACATTTACAGATTGATTCGATTTCCCGATTATAAATAGATTTACCCCATAGTGTAGGGTGGATTCTGTGCGATGCGAAGTGCACATTGTTCTTTCCGCCTCGGCTCTTCACTTATTCAACATGTCCGGGGTGGGGGGGGGGGGGGGGGGGGGGGTTATATCTGTCTGTGAGTTATCGATTGTCCATCACTTCGCGGACCTCCCGACCGTTCAGACATCTGACCACCACGGTAAACTGTGCACAATGGGATCCGCACACTTCATAACTTTGTGACAGACAGTTCCGGTTGCTCGGAGTCGTTGTCATATATATATACAGTATGACTTGACGTCATGATATATACGTATATACCACTGCACGTAGGACGTGGAAATAACTAAGATCGATGGGGCGGGACTCTGCTACTTGCTGCTATAGAGCCCGGGCTTGCCACTTGGAAGTGATACTGATAGGCATTCCTAGATCAAATAATAATTAATAATTTTTCGTAGGAATACCCGTTATAGGGTGCACACCAGCTTTACCTGATGTGCCCCTCTTCAGGTGACTAACTAGGTTGTTAGGGCGTTTGAATAGATGGGAAGGAATGTCCGAGGGCTGTTAGTAGGACTCAATACCAGCATTCGCCTTTATGACTGAGGAAAACCTCGGAAAAAACCTTCAGTCAGGACTGTCGGTGGCCGGAATCGAATGCGAGCAAGCCCGTGCTGTGAACGACGCCGATGGTGACTCGGACCCAGAGGACATCTTCTTCGTTGGATCCCGACGGTATTATTACGCATCCTCGCCTCACGCACTTTCAACTTCACACGCAACTATAGTCGTATACGCGCGCGCGGTTCCAAAGCAATTAGGCTTGCTTTGATCGTAATTGAACGCAAAGGCTGGGTTTACCCATGTATAACGTTTTGTAAATGAAGTTTACCGGATGATTGGTCAGAGAGGGAATGGAGCCCCACAGCGTAGCGTTCAAGGGATGGATGGTTTGGAGAGTCAGACGTTATCTTTTCAATTCCATCACACAGTGTCCATTTTATCCATTAGTCTGCGAGTGCACAATGATGTTCCTGTGAGCGCTGCGGTGTGTATTGACAATGAAGTAATGTTAGGGATGCGAAATTTTTCCAGGATCTGGTAAATGTGAATTAAATAATAAATCATAATAAATAAAAACGTGTTTTATTTTTTAAAAGTGGTCTCCTTTTAGTTGGTATTAAAATAAAGTGCTGTGTTGGTATTAAAATAAAGTGATCTGGTAAATGTGAATTAAATAATAAATCATAATAAATAAAAACGTATTTTATTTTTTAAAAGTGGTCTCCTTTTAGTTGGTATTAAAATAAAGTGCAATACATTTCACGTGTTTTTTTTTGTCTGCGTTAGTTCTAAGCTCGGCTTTTGTCGTTTGTCATGTTATCATGTTATTAAAAATACTACTTTATTCGTATATAAAGCTAAACCCAAAGGCTTCGTAATGAAATTGGATTTTCGAACAGGCATAGTGTTTTTACTTTTTACATCATCACATTCTATTTTACACTTGAAATAAAACTGACGAACACCGGAAATCCCAAATGTCACGCTCAATAAACTCGTTGGTTATGTGATATCGTTGTATACTTGAAAAGCTGCTGCGAAGCGGTGATAATAATAACTGTTGGTAAATTGCTGTAGAATAATAACTGTCGGTAAATTGCTGTAGCTATAACTCGCAGTATCATTAATAATAGCGTCTTTATTTTTTTTTATTTTACATACAAAATACCAGTGCAGTTGTATTTTGTATGTAAAAGAAAAAAAAAATAAAGACGCTATTATTAATGATACTGCGAGTTATAGCTACAGCAATTTACCGACAGTTATTATTTTTTTCATTTTGTTGGTTGCAAAATGTGGTAAATGATCAACAATTTTTGGAAAAACCAATCACAGCAAATATATTTTTTTATTCAACGTTTCGACGAGGAATAGTCGATTAAAAAAATAAAGCGTAATTATAGTGATAGGACTGTTACCGATAAACGTTTCCATTTACCATGATATATTATATATATATATTTTTAGTTATTTATTTATATATGTATATGTTAATGTTAATAAAATTGAAAACACTTCGGGCTATTACGCCACGTCCCTTACCGTAGGCCATATGCCCACATATGGCCTACGGTAAGGGACGTGGCGTAATAGCCCGAAGTGTTTTCAATTTTATTAACATTACATCTAGCCACGAAAGTTTAAATTCAATTATGTATATGTTAAGTTTTAATATAAATACATATATTCATATTTTTTTTGTATTAGATTTAGATTTATTTGTATATATATGTATATGTATACGTTATCTTCATTAAACTAGTATATACTTACGGAGCGAATATGTGCTACAAACATTTCAAATATTAAGGTTGATTAACGTTTCAGTGAGGATTGCGGTGGCGGAAATCGATTTTCTATAACTTCCGAATTCGAGTCCCGTCACTAACTGTGTCGATCGTGCTAAGTAGACGTCTTTAAAACCTACACACGTTGTTCTTCTGCTAAGCCGACAGTCTTCGCGTTGCCTGGTTAAGCCCTGATGTTCGTGTTGGGAAGCGAGAGAGAGGTGGCTAATATTGTGTTTGTTGTGTTTGTTGTGTTTGTTTTCGCGTTGTGTGTAGGCCTACCATCCTCTCTGCGCAAATACTCAATCGCAATAAATCCAGGGCTCATCTCTTTTCCGCTGGGGACCAAACAAAACACTCGATTATTATTATTATTGCCTATTGGTTTATTCTATCGCCTCTCTATATACGACCATTCAATCGATGCTGTGATTAACGATAATCCTCGACTGATTCAAGAACTAATGCTGCTGAATGCGTGACGGCGTGTGTAATACATTTATTGATTTGATTTATTGAACCCCAGTTTTTATCACACTCGCCGGACTGTGTGTGCATTGAACAGATAAAACTCAGAACAACACACTTAGCACAGATAACAAATTAACCTGTACACTTAAACTAAAGAGGGTATGGGCATGCCCATAACCCTACACTGGCCATCCTGTCCTTTTATGGGACAGGAAAACAACAATAAAATTAATTAATTAGAACAACACAACAATATGGACGTTTGTGATTATAGGCAAGGTCTACTGGATTTACTCCTAGCGGAGTACGCGCTGCGCGCGCGCTACAAGCGATCTAGTAGACCTTGATTATAGGTACCACTCTTCGCATAGTGTTTTTTTTTATTATTTTTTTTTTTTTTTATTATTATTATTATTATTATTATTATTCGATGCCAGGTGCAGAAGTGAGCTTGGTTCATGAGCCGTGTCCGAGCGTCGCTGGTGTTTGTTGTTATACTTCTCATATAGCAGGTGTCGTCGCTCAGTTCATGATATCATAAAAAGAAACGAGAAAAGTGTTTTATAAAAAGGTATATACGTGTCGAGAAACATGCTCTGGCGTCCTGGCCAGTTATAGAAGACTGCGAGTCGCGCGCGGACACCTGCAACTAGTGTTGGCAATGTTCAGAAAATGTTCAACAAATTTTCCAAAAAAAATATTTAGTGTTATCATATAACTTGATGTTTGTACTTTAAAAAATGGGTTTTATATTTCACTTAAACTTACTGGTAATGTGTCTGTATTGAAAAGCAACTCTAACATTTGTTGATTATCGTTACTAAAATAGCCTATACTTATTGTAATTAGGCCCGCTATTTCAATGCTGTATTAAGAGCGTATCTCAAATCTCTATTTTGGCCTGCTTCGCCTACCTCGCCAACTAAAACAACAATTACCAATTGTTATAATTAATTGTTAGGTTAGTCGGCTACGCTAGTCGACTAGCGAAAAACATCGATTTGAGACTCAGCCTTACTATTTATTTGTCGAGTAGCTTGTTTTCACCATTGGCAACCTCCCTTCAGTATCTTCTTTGAAATCAACCAATTATTGCTTACAACAAACTGCTTTGTTATCTTCAACAGATTTTATTGTTATTTGTTGATTGTAATACTGGCCCTTAACATAGAAGGTATTCAAAGACAATTTGTTTGAATATAACTTTAATTTTCTGGCAGACAACAAGATGCATTTTTGCATTGAATGGACATTTAAATGGGTATTCAGTATCACAATTCCACATGCTTTTCTTTGGTATCTAATACTATCAGATGATGTAAGATGACCAACCTAAATCATATTAGCAATAAAAATTATTTGAAAATTTTCTGAAAAAGTCTCTTGAAAATTTTCTGAAAAATTTTCATTTCACTGAAAATTTTCAATTGAAAATTTTCAATTTGCCAACACTACCTGCAACGATGCGCTAGCGCACATTTCGAGTTTACCACCTGCCAAACACATAGAATGTGACCCAAAATGTAATCATTCCCCAAAGAATTGTATGCCCTTTCTTATGGATATCGTATTTTTTTAATACAAAAATCCATGTTTAAAGTGCTGTGATTTAAAGTTTACGATGTGTTCGGCCGAAAAACACTTCACCTATGCACGATCGGCGAGTGCATCACTTCCCGGCACCTCCACCAATTGTGTAATTATCTCACCGCGAGCGAGATGTAATGTTACCCGGCACCTCCACCAATAATATATTTAGATGTGCTGTTACACGACTATCTCTTCGTGTCTGGATGTGCTGTAACGCGGCGTATCAATAGATCATTTAATTATCTCGTTTTAAATGGCATGTGGCGTTATCTAGTACCGTTATCTTTACCTCGCCGCGAGATGTAGTGTTACTCGGCACCTCCACCAAAGCCACATTTGTGCACCGTGGTGTTTGTCCGCGTATTCTCTTCTCGAGTGGAATTTGTAGTTATCAGATTTTCTATCCGGTTTCGTGATTACTCTTTAGGGACTCGAGTGCGTTATTTCACTCTGCTCCACCTATATAATCCGCGCGCTGGCAGTTCGTTTCTGTCGTGGGGTGGGTGGGTGGGTGCAATGCCCCAGGAACAGCTGCGCGCCAAATATCTTGGACCCGTAAGGCTGGAGGTACAAAGAGCGCGCTAGTATACGACCGTAGAAGAGAGAACACGGACGGGGAAACGGTCCATTGCTCGGAAACTAATATTCCTTCACGACCCTCCAGACAAAATGAGCGTCCTCGTTCTCCACTCATCAAAGTGAACTGAAACCATTACTTCCGGCCCCTGAACGCCCGTTTCCGGCGGCAGGACCGCTCTTATCATAAACCACTGTATATACGTGCTGCAGTACGGGGGGGTGAAGGGGGGGGGGGGGGACGGTTTCCGCGCGCCCTCGATCTTCTTTCACCCCCATCTCGCCGCCTACAACACCAAATGAAAAGTGGAATGGTTTTGTTTTGTACTTTGTCATTCACTATGGAAGGAATGGGGGGGGGGGGGGGGTGAACGACGTCACCGATAATAGAGCCAAGCCGGGACTCTGCTAAGCGTCTCATGGTCGTTCTGTTCCCGGTTGTTGTATACAGCGTCTCTTTTCATACATGCGCGTCGCGGTGGGTTTCTGTAGCCTCGTGTTCGTTCAGCGCTTTCAGTATATCGTTCGATGGATAATTCTGTCGGGATCTTGGTTATTTGCTTCTATCGTTCGATTATCGATTAATCATTTCGAACTATTTAAAAAAAAAAAAAATGAGTAAAGTGGATGTAAGTATACAAATAAAAATATAAATACAAAGCAGTAGTATGTTTAGGCATATTTTGACTGAATATTGTTGAGTATGTTTTATTAAACTTCATAATCCGTATAAAAGAATATACATTCGTTATTACAAACAATGACACGGATAGAAGCCTGTTTACGCGCAAACATGAATTATTACGAATAACGAATATCGAACATAGAACATTTTCATTGCTTTGTTTGTAGGAGTCAAGCGTGGAGCAGAAGCCAATTTACAGTCGCGGCGAGATAGGTTGATTATAGACCGTCAAGCTGTCTTAACGGCGGCCGAGAAAGAATTACACATCCCCACATGTAGTGGTCGAGATGAAAATCTTTCTCTTGGGGGGGCTAAAATTTCTGATATACAGACAAATTACGTACAAATATTGTATTAAACTTGCTGCAATACTACCTTTCTCCTAAAACTTGTCGTAGATTTTCGCGGCCGGAGTCATCATAAAAAAACGTTCCGTTTCATGCAAAGTTTATGAAAGGGATTGGTGGAGACAGTTTTTCTCTTTGGGTTGTAAAAAATTAAAAACCCGAAAGCCAAGTTTTAATAATACCTTTTTCCTACTTTCGTCACAGGCGAGGAACTTACCCCCACTCGTAGCCAATCAGCGATCGCTATTGTGGGGGTTTGTTTCGAGCGGTTCGCTGATTGGCTATACACGAGCTCTTCGCCTCTTGACGAAAGCACCGGAAAAGATAGTGAGTCGTGCGACGTCTTCACAACCGGGTTCTCGTGAACGATTATTTTTGCAGTGCGACTTTTCATCTGCCGTTGTTGATAGTACGTGCTAAAGATATGTTAGTAGTTTAGAAGAAAGACGGGTGCATGATGTCTATACTTTGTCTCCTCTTGAGGTGCGTACAGGCCCCACGCGACGCTTGAGCCATGCTTGAGCTATCTCCGCTATATTGGCGGAGATTAAGGGCGGAATGCAGTCGAGTTAAGTATGTGATTTGTTTATGGTTGCTATGGAGTTTGTTCTTCTTATGGAAAATAGCATGTGATAATAAAACAGTCCCATGGCAACAAATCCTGTATTTACCGTGACACTGGACACTTGACTCTGCATACGGCCCTAAGTAGGGCTTGAAAGTGTGTGGAAGGGATTGGTGGAGACGGTTTTTCTCTAAAGATGGTCACAAAAGCATTTCATTACATAAGGGGGTGGTTTGAAGTTATTTATTAATTTTTGGGGATCTTAGGTCTCCGGCCACCCCAATTCGACCACTGCATACATCCATTTTCACACTGTTCTCGATTTACAGCTCATTGTAGTATAGTATAGCTTATAAAATAGAAACAGCCCAATTTTAGTTACATTTTACAATATTATTGTTTTGCTCATTCTGTAGTGCGTTCTGTTCCGCAAGCTAATATGTTACAATCATATGTTTGGCTCACGAGGGATTCACAGTGATCGAGATAAAGCCCCATGTTATATGAACACTCATCTATTCTTGTTGGCGCGTGATGTGTACGCGGGCTTGGGGCCAAGTTGAAGAATGCGATGTTTTTACACGTATTTCATGTTACTCTGAATGTGATATCATCTTGTCATGAATCTTGAGTGGCGTGGATCCATTTATTCTCGATCCAACGAAAAAAAAAACTTTTTTTTTATGAAATATGATCTTGATGTTTTCTTTCGAAACGAAAATGAAATTGTTTGCTTTTGTAAAGCTACCACTCTCAGGAAATCCACGTGAATGTAAGTTATGATGTATCGGTTCAGTTTTAGTTTGGGCATGTCAAAATCTTTTTTTATTTATTATCGGTTGCACTTAATGTTTACACCCCCCAGTTCCCGCCTTCTACTCACGAAACATTTTAGTAAGTTGTGATTTGTGGGGCCACGCACTTAGTTGTAGTGTGTGTTTTGTTGTGTCAGGTACACGCTCTTCATTCAAGGCGATCGCTCGCCTCCATACGTGAGCGGCTTTTGTGCTGACTGGACCAAATCTCCCGACGCTCAAGTCGAAATACGTCCTCTATATGAAAGCGCCGTGCAAGCGGAGAATTGAGTTTTAGGGCTAACGAAAATCGTGAGCAAGGTTTAAATTAGCGACGTTATTTACACCCGTTTCGTTCCCTCGGTCAAACCAAGACGTTAGAAGTGTTATTGTAAGGCTAGATGACGCACGTGCATCATCATGGTAGCTGCAGAGATGATTTTGACGCATGAATGCACTGGTCATGATTATTACGTGTCACTCAATCGACTTTTAGTCGAATTTTAAATCACATCAAATTTAATTATAAAACATAGATACAGGTTTGGGAATGTGCCCTTTTAAACCAAATTCATTAAAAAAAAAATACTGGTTTACGCGCCCTTAAACCAAATTACCTACTTTCAATTTCAATTTCAAATTTTTCCCACTGACTGTATGACTCTCACTCGCTTACAGCAATCATGAATGAATATTCAACGGGGTTCGTTTGCTGATTAATGTAATTATAGTAATACACTTTTAAGTTTGAACTAATACCTACGCCCCTTTAACACTTTGTAGTAATTAGTATACACTTTTTCGTCCTAGTAAGTAGTAACACGTCATTATTATGTCATATGGAACGGCCTCCGTTACGGTGATGAGAGTGATAGATCTAACTGAACAAACTATTGGGAAATGTCAAACACACTAAAACTGAATTACTCGACACTCGTCGCATCCCACAGCGAGCTGGTTGTCAATGCAATGACGCATTGTATACACATGTGACACAATTACAATTTAATGCTCGAACAACACTTAGACTAATTAGTAATTAGTACTGTTAATTTAACTCGCACGACATAACTAACGTTCGTAATTGTTAATTAACATGGATTATATAAAGTAATGTTCAGGCTTCCTGTTTACTTCCAGGCTCTGTTAAGGGTTTCAGGGACAAACAGAACAGGTGAATAAAACTATGCAGTCTATTCATAATGCGCGTGGCGGCCATGTTGGGCTCAGATAGTTTTTGGTTGAAATTCAACTAAAAAACGACATATTAAATTTACTTTCTTATCTCGGCCACTCGTTTTGTGGTTTTGTGGTTATCCATCATATTGATTATCCTCGCTTCATCATTTTATTATTTATTTATTTATCCCAGCTTAGTTTGTACAACCAGAAATAAATAGGATATAATAAAAAAAACATACAAACATCATCACAAAATAAATATACACATAGAATTATACATACAAACATCATCACAAAATAAATATACACATAGAATTATACATACAAACAACATCACAAAATAAATAGACACATAGAATTATACATGACAAAGAAACATTTATAACAATAATAACAATTAATACCCATGACACCCATGTAAAGTTGTCCCAATGCTTACAAAATAGCCGACTCCAGTAGTACCGTATTTTTCTACTTCTCTATCCTAGTTCCTACATCTGCTGGGGTCCAGTCTTACAATGTCACAATAACTACTTATTCGTCGAATAGCTTGTTGTCTCCATGGCAACCACCAATCAAAACCCCTGAAATCCTCCAAATAGCTTAATTGCTACAAATAACTTTCCTATTAGGAGATTGTAAGACCGGCCCTAAGTCTTGTGCAGTCTACTTAGCGGAAGATATGTGTCTTTAGGAATGAGCGGAGAAAATAACGCCGGGAATCTGTTGATTTTCCTCGAAACAGCGTGCATGAAAGAGGCGGTCGGAATGAGAGTATAGTTATCGTTGGAGCTAGAGTGCCAACCCGTATGGTGAGGTAGTTGACGGGTTGTTGGCGGGGCTGAAAGTATCAACTTCTCTAGCAGCCGGCAGCCATCACTGCGTTGTTGTCTTTTATATGTCCCGGCTAATTGCAGGAGTTGGGACGGGGGCTGCGAAGTTCTTAATTAAACTCGAGAATTTCTCAACCCCCACTTCCCGTTTGCAGCCATCAACAAATACCCGAGTTCCGTGTGCTAACCTGTATACCTGTGTACGGTAAAATAAATAAACAGCATCTTGCTGCGAGGGGAGGGGTTCTTCACTCGTTTGAAACTGCTAATGGTGAAACTTCGTCTGAGAAACGAAACTATACTGTTCTTCGCCACGACAGCTATTCTCATTTCCAAATGGCAATGCGATATTGTTGCGATGTCTTGTTGCAGATCTAAGAGCGCTCTTTGCTACTGTTTGTGTGGCTCGATAGTCTTGTAGGGCTTTTCATGTTTCCAGTTCGTTTTTTTTTATTTATTTATTTATTTATTTATTTATTTAATGTCTATCCTATTCAGTTATAAAAACTGATTTACAAAGGAGGAGGCTATGCAAACAATTAATAATAATGAAATCATAAATAACAATGACAACAAAAACAAAACCAACTACTGTACTATGTAAAAAAAATAAAAAAATGGCTCTGGGTATTGTGTTCGTAACGTAGTCATCACAAGGGCTCGGTTCAACCTTGTTTTTTTATATTCTAGATTTGATTTGGTAAGTCATCAATATTTTACTCGATTATATACGTGAAAACGTTGACTTTGGAGCCGTCATGGCATCGAGACAAATATACTAGCTCCAACTCCAGATCCGTATCTACTGCCCCTTTCGTGCACGTTGATTCGACGAAAGTAAAAAGATTCGTGACGTTCTTTCACGCATCCGTAAACGTAAGCGTGTGCAAGCCTCAATAGTCACGCCCACTGTTACAGGAAACCAATCGAAGGTCATAAATTATGCACTAGTGGAGCTGTTTCAATTAGATGGTAGGACTATAGAGAAGTTAATTAAGTTGGTTTGCTACTGCAGTATTGACTCCCGCTATTTCATAAACATGAGGATACTATTTTATTTATTTATTTATTTATTTATTTATTTATTTATTTATTTATTTATTTATTTATTTATTTATTTATTATTTATTTATTTATTTATTTATTTATTTATTTATTTATTTATTTATTTATGTATTCATTTATTTATTTATTTATTTATTTATTTATTTATTTATTTATTTAATGTCTATCCTATTCAGTTATAAAAACTGATTTACAAAAGAGGACCTTAAAAGTAATGTGTTTATGTGTTGCAGGTCATGAGGTAGTGCCGCTATGATGGGCCGCGGCGGGAGAAGAGTGGCATTGTATGGAGTCGCCGCACTCGCTCTCGTCTGGATAATGCATCGCCTTCTCTCTTGCTCCTGGAATGACAACGAGCCTGTCATGGTCCCTCAGAAGGTAAGTTTTACCATGATTTTACCTTTGAACTGATTTTGATCAAGTTTCTGTTTTTGCACTTATAAAAAATGCATACAAAATTCATGATAACGAAATCAATGGCCGGTTTCCATGTATCTTGCCGCGCGGCAAGATGATGCGCGGCGACCAATCACAGCGTTTTCTTTCGCGGTGCTGCCGCGCGGCAAGAATTGAGCCAAAGTTTTGATTGGTCACCGCGCCGCATCGTCTTGTCTTTCGGTGTATGTCTTGCCGCGCGGCATAAGACAAGGGAATAAGAATCCACACAATACCCCCAAAACAACAAGTTGCACACAGCTGCTTACCTGCGACACTAGCGCGGCGTAGCGGCAATGTGGTTGACATGCGATGTTTTGCTTACCATTATAAATATACTATACTATATAGTTGTCCTAAGACTACCTTACACACGCGTTCGTCACAGGCGACTGGTTCGCAGCCAATCAGCGATCGGTATTGGCGCAGGTGTGTCTCGGGCGGTTCGCTGGTTGGCTACGACTGCCCCGGATGTGACGAAAGCAGGTGTAAAGTAATCTTGGTCCACTATACAAAGTTGTCGTACAGCAACTTCGGTATTGCTTCCGTCACGGGTGGGTGAGCGGCAGCCAACCAGCGACCGTGGCTAATTCAAATACCTGCTCGGGTTGGCCGAGACCGTAAACACGTCATTGATTGATGACGAAAGCATAACCGAAGTTGTTGTACGGTTGTTGTAGTACTACTACGTCGTCGACTCTTCTTCTGCACCCACAGCCCATAGCTATAAGGACGTGTCCGAATTCCTCTTTATCATTGCTAACTCTAGGTCTAAGTCTAAATTTGACGTCATCAATCATCGGTGACGTATGAAGTATACTGTCCGAAATCGTTAAGTCTAGGTCTAAATCGAAGTTTAGACCTAGCAATCGAAAGTGCACGCTCGTTATAAGTCTTAAAATGGCGGACGAAAAAAACAGCTGCGAGAAGGAAGACGGAAAAGTGAAATGTAACTTAAGTTTATTAGATACATACTTCTAGTATTATTTTATAATGTAAACTGTTCGCGCCTACCTCTCTAGTTTGTAATTTCATATATAGGTTGAAGTCTCTTCCGGTTGTTTACGTCACGTCCTTCTACGCCCTTCGCTCTTATCTCGATTTCCCCTCCCCTTGTGACGTATGCATGTTTTCGTGTTTGAGCTGCAATGTGCAGTCCCCAGTCTGGTTTCATCTCTCGCACGGCACTTATTCACTGAGGCGTTTTTCTTACTCTTTCTTTCTGCTCCTTTCTACCCTGGGTTCTTTATTCTTTTCTTTACCTAGCAAACTACTAGTCTCTGCACTTCGGCATCACGCTATTCTCCACTTCACTGCATTTTCGGTAAGTTCATTTCAAAATATACAGTCCACTTTCAGTTCTTATTATACAATCTTTTCTCTCTACTTCCCCGCGCTAACATTTTTTGGTCCTCCGTCGTCCGAATCTTCAGCCAGTTATTCCATCAGTCATAGCTATCTTTATCATTTTCTTTATTTTTTCTCTCGTCAGTTGCGTCGTCCCGCGCGGACACGTCACTCTCTTCCCTCGCGCTGCAACTCGTCATACAAGTGACGTATTCAACAATACACGTTGTTGTTTTGACAGTAAGGTCAGTGTGCTCAACTACATTCAGCTGGGTTTACATATAACACTGCTTGTGTTGACGGATTTCTCTCGCGTTTTTTTCCTTCATAATTTCTTGTGTTTTCCCCTCTGTTCATTATGGATGATCTTGTTTCTGAACAAGAAAAGCTTGTTGCTCAGCGCGAAGTCATTTTTGCGTCTGTCCAACGTACGTACAAAGCCTTCGCTAATTTAACACCTGATAACCTACACTTAAATAGGCCTAGGTTCGAGAAGTTGTCGACATTTGACTCGAGTTTTCAGCAGATACAATTGGCCATCGCGGCCATAAATTCACAACTTACTGCTCCTGCTAAACCCGTCGAAGTTGACAAGGTGTTTGAAAGTTTTGAGACAGTTTTGTACGCAGCACAATCTCGTTTTCTTGCTGCTGTCAAATTAAGTGAAAATAGCGCTACACCCGCGGATGTGGCTACAGCTTCTCCTAAGAATTATATTAATCTACCCACAATCGATCTTCCCAATTTCTCGGGAGATATTTCGCAATGGACCGAATTTTATTCTCTTTTCAAATCCCTAATTGACGGAAATGATTCACTCGACAACATACAAAAGTTTCATTACTTGAGAACTTCGTTGTCAGGCGCTGCTCTGACTACTATTTCCGGTTTTCAAATCTCCAATGAAAACTACCCTCTCGCCTTTCAGGCGCTGATATCCCGTTATCAGAATAAACGTTTGCTGGCTAGTTTGTATGTGCAGCAACTGCTGGACTTCACACCTCTGAAATCTGCGTCACATGCTAGCTTGCAAAGTTTTCTCAGCGTGCATCGTAACGCGATTGATGCATTGAAAGCATTAGAATTACCCGACCTAGGTGATTTTTTGTTACTCTCGTTGACCTTGGCTAAGCTCGACAGTTCAACTCGTAAAGCATTCGAGAACAAACAGTCTTCCCACACTACTCCTAATTACAGTTCGGTGATAGAATTTATCGAAGAACAGTCACGCACGTTCGAATTATGCTCTGTAGGTAAACCTATTGCCAGTCCTACCAAGGTTTCTTCCCCTGTGAAGAAACTGAATTCATTTATCGCTACTAAAGAAGCCACCCCCTCTTCTGGCTCGGGACGTGAGCGCTCTGAACCCTCGCGCTCCGACGCCAATTCATCTTGCCCCGTGTGTAAATCTTGTCACACGCTTTATAAGTGTGAGACATTCCGCAAGCAATCCATTGATGACAAGTATCACACCTTGCGCCAATTGCGACGCTGTTTCAATTGTCTCGGCGCTCACATGAAGTCGCAGTGTAATTCAAAGAACGCCTGCTCCACCTGCGGAAGTAAGCATCATCACTCTTTTTTACACTCCACGAGTACTTCCGCGTACCAGGACAATTCATATGGCAGTGTTCCCTTAGATCGTGACGTCAATCCCTCTCATGACGTCAGCTCATCCTCTCAAGAAGCCGGTTCCTCGAATCGCGTTCTCTCCTGTCATCTCCGAGACACCACGCGCAGCCAACCTACTGTGCTGTTAGGCACCGCACGCGCTCTCATTCAAGATTCTCACGGACAATTTCAACCCTTTCGCGCAGTGCTGGATCCCGGCTCGCAAGTCTCTGCCATATCTCAGTCGCTGGTCAGGAAGCTGGGCCTGAAAGTTGAACCTACACACTTCGAGTTATCGGGGATAGGCCTTGCTGCTACTCAAGCACGTGGCACTGTACAGTGCTCCATTACCTCGCGCCTCTCCTCTCTCAAAACACTCATGGTTCGAGCTCTGGTTCTGCCGAACTTAACCAGTCACCTGCCGACCAGTGAAGTATCCTGTGACGTTTTCCAACGTTTCCAAGGAATGTGTCTTGCAGACAACCGTTTCTGCTCCCCGGACCGAGTAGACTTTCTGCTGGGTGCCGATCTCTACCCCGAAATCTTGAATAGGTCAGGTGACACGATCCGCGGCAACAACCCTACGGCCTTCAACACCATGTTTGGCTGGGTTGTCATGGGACCAACTCAGTCCAAGGAACCACCTTCCGACCCTCCTGTCTCTCTCTTTGTGTGTTCCTCTAGCCTCGAGCGCAACTTGCGCTTATTCTGGGAGGTAGAAGAAGTTCCTCGTCCCCCTGAAGAAGATCCTGAAGATCAATGGTGTGAACGTCACTTCAAGGACACCCACTCACGTGACGCGTGTGGACGCTACTCAGTAGCTCTTCCCTTCAAACCGTCGCGTCCCTCACTCGGAAGCAACCGTGAGGCCGCACTCCAGAGCTACCTGAGTTTAGAGCGACGTTTGCGACGCAACCCTCAGCACAACGCTGCTTATCAAGTGTTCATGCAAGACTATGAACATGCCCAGCATATGCAGCACGTCTCTTCCCCTGCCAGCTATATCATTCCACACCACTGTGTCCACAAACTCACGAGCTCCAGTACCAAGCTGAGAGTTGTTTTTAACGCCTCTTCACCGGACCAAGATGGCGTCTCTCTGAACCAACTCCTACTCAGTGGACCGAAACTCCAACGTGACCTCTCCAGTGTAATCACTTCTTTCCGAACCCATTCTATCGTCATCTGTGCGGACATCCGTCAAATGTATCGCCAGATCCTTGTCAGCTCCTCGGATCGGGCCGTCCAACACATTTTTTGGCGACCTTCCCCCAGTTCTCCCGTCCTAGAATACGAGCTCAACACAGTCACGTACGGGCTAACCCCCTCTGCCTTCCAAGCCCAACGTGTTTTGCAGCAACTGGTGCGTGACGAAGG
Organism: Isoperla grammatica; assembly: GCA_945910005.1. Lineage (NCBI taxonomy): Eukaryota > Metazoa > Arthropoda > Insecta > Plecoptera > Perlodidae > Isoperla > Isoperla grammatica. Next base: position 128,062,227 of record OX246737.1, read on the forward strand.
AGAACAGTTCCCTCTGGCTGCACATGCCCTCACGTCGCATACCTACATAGATGACATCGTGTCTGGCGCTGAAAATCTCTCTGAAGCCATCGCCCTCCAGAAACAGTTGCAAGCTCTCCTTGCGCGCGGCGGCTTCGAGCTTCGTAAGTGGGCGAGCAACAATCGTATTGCTTTGGCCACTCTACCTGAAGACCATCTCGAGACTCCACTCGTGTTCTCTAACGAAGATGAAGGCATCAAGATCCTCGGCCTACTGTGGAGCTCCAACTCGGATGATTTCTCTTTTCTCACCGTACCTTTCCAAGGAACTGTCACAAAACGTACGGCATTGTCCTACATCGCACGCATCTTCGATCCCCTGGGGTTTCTCACACCCTTCGTTTGCTCAATGAAGATCTTCCTCCAACAACTATGGCTGTCCCAGGTGCAGTGGGATGATACGCTTCCCGATCATCTCTCTCACGACTGGCTCTCGGCAGTCGCTGAAGTTCCCGCCCTTGCCAACTTTCATGTCCCTCGCGCCTTCCCTCGTGTTGGCCACTCTCATCGCGTCGTCGGCTTCTGCGACGCCTCCGAGAAAGCCTACGCAGCTGTGCTGTATCTGCAATCACAGACCAGCCCTTCCACCTGTGAAGTTCGTCTCGTGCGCGCGAAAAGCAAGGTCGCCCCAGTTAAACCCCTGACTATTCCGAAACTGGAACTATCGGCTGCTCTCCTGCTCACTCGTTTGCTACGTGACACCTTGCCCTCGCTGCTCCCCCTCGTCTCAAGCTCTGTTCATCTCTTCACCGACTCACGAATCGTGCTTGCCTGGCTGTCCACTCCCCCTCATCGCCTCAAGACCTTCGTCGGCAACCGCGTCGTCGAGGTGCTTGAGAGCACTTCTCCTGTCGACTGGCATCACGTATCGTCCGCAGAAAACCCTGCCGATTGCGCATCTCGTGGTTTGACCCCGACTCAGCTCCTTGAGCACCCTCTGTGGCTCTCTGGTCCCAACTTCCTGCATGCTGTTCAAGAGTTGTGGTCTCGGACATCACCCTCATTCGACTCCTGTGAGGAGTTGCCCGAACTGAAGCCTTCAGTACACGCATTCGTAGCGCACGTCGACGCTTTGGACCCTCTGCTAGAGAACTTCCGGAAATACTCCACACTTCTTAAAGCACAGCGTGTGTTCGCCTGGGCGTTTCGCTTCGCTCGCCTCCTTCTCGCGAGACGCTCACATGCTTCCCCTCTCCGTGGTACTGTCACTCCACTCGAGCTCAAGGACGCTCTGGATCTCTTTCTACGTCTCACTCAACATCACTTTTACGCCCCAGAAATTCGCCAGTTGAGCCAAGAGCGTCAAGTGTCCTCCAAGCTCGCTTCTCTCAAGCCCTTTCTCGACCCCTCCGGGCTTCTCAGGGTGGGCGGTAGACTACGTCATTCTTCCCTTGCTGAAGAAGCTCGTCACCCCCTCCTTCTCCCTAAGGAGGCGCACTTGTCGGTACTCATTTGCTATCACTACCACAAGATTTCTCTCCATTCCGGCCCTAGAACTGTTCAAGCGCTGATTCAACAACTTTATTGGATCGTGTCTCTGCGTGGCTTGCTTCGACAGCGCATCCATCGTTGCCTCTCGTGCCACAAGTTCCGTGCAAAGCCCTTGCAACCTCAGATGGCTGATCTTCCCGCCCCTCGCGTGCAGTGCTCCAGGGTCTTCTCCCATGTCGGGACTGACTTTGCCGGGCCCTTCATGGTCAAAACCAGCATGCGTCGGAACGCACCACTCACCAAAGGTTACTTGTGCGTGTTCGTATGCATGGCTACCAAAGCGGTGCACTTGGAGATGGTATCTGAGCTATCCACTGAAGCTTTCCTGGCCTGCTTCGATCGTTTTCTTTCTCGGCGAGGCCTTCCTGCTCATGTGTACTCCGACTGCGGGCGGAACTACGTGGGAGCAGCCAGACATCTGCGTGAAGTGCACGACTTTCTCTCTCGCGCGGAAGAACCCCTCTTCAGTGCTCTCGCCGTCCGCCAAGTCCACTGGCACTTCAATCCTCCCTACGCTCCTAACTTCGGAGGCCTCTGGGAGGCGGTGGTAAAATCCGCGAAGTCTTTATTGTATCGTCTCATTGGAGACAGCTCCCTTACACATGAAGAATATGCCACCCTCTTTGCACGCATTGAAGCCGTGCTCAACAGCCGCCCTCTATGCGCCCCCTCCGCGGACCCCCTCGAAGGTGTCGACTACCTCAGCCCCGGGCACTTTCTGATAGGCGCTCCCTTGCTTGCTCCTCCCGAGCACCTCTCTGACCCTGACGTCAATGTCAGACCCCTTGCTCGTTGGCACCGTGTTCGGCAAATTCATCAATCGTTTTGGAACCGCTGGAGCTCGGAGTACCTCAACACTTAAATGCAAAGGAACAAGTGGGTTCGTGGTAGTCCTAACCTCAAAGTAGGAGATGTCGTATTCTCACTCTCGGCATCTACTTCCCCCCTTTCCTGGCCGATCGGCCGAGTGGAAGCTCTCTTTCCCGGTCGTGACGGTGTTTCCCGCGTCGCCTCTGTTCGTACGGCGTCCGGGGTTCACACTCGACCAGTCAACAAACTGGTCACGCTCCCCTCCACCTAGGTGCGAAGGAGCTTTTCGTATCGTTTCTTCTTTCATTTTACTTGTTATATCAGTTTCGTTTTGAATTCTCGTTTTCTAGAAAAAAATGATTTTTTTCATTTTTTGGTGGGCGGTATGTTCGCGCCTACCTCTCTAGTTTGTAATTTCATATATAGGTTGAAGTCTCTTCCGGTTGTTTACGTCACGTCCTTCTACGCCCTTCGCTCTTATCTCGATTTCCCCTCCCCTTGTGACGTATGCATGTTTTCGTGTTTGAGCTGCAATGTGCAGTCCCCAGTCTGGTTTCATCTCTCGCACGGCACTTATTCACTGAGGCGTTTTTCTTACTCTTTCTTTCTGCTCCTTTCTACCCTGGGTTCTTTATTCTTTTCTTTACCTAGCAAACTACTAGTCTCTGCACTTCGGCATCACGCTATTCTCCACTTCACTGCATTTTCGGTAAGTTCATTTCAAAATATACAGTCCACTTTCAGTTCTTATTATACAATCTTTTCTCTCTACTTCCCCGCGCTAACATAAACAGTGATAGGCCTACTCTAAAGCCTAAAACCTGCATCAATACTGGAAAATGAATACTTTTACATTTCCTAACCTCCAAAGGCGTCGGTACAATTCGCGGATTGACCCGTCGAAAAGGCTGTGAACCAATGCTTCAACTCTAGGTCAAATTTCTCGCAATAGGTGGCTTTGCAATAGGTTTAGTACTGTCCGAAATCCACTTAGAATTAGGGCTCCCGCGCACTACGCGGCCAGGCCGCGCGACCATGGCCGCGCGGCCAAAAACCATCGCGACTTTGCTCCGCGACTTGGTCGCGCGACCACAAATATGTCATTCAAATTTATTGGATCTCAGTTAGAAAATGAAAAAAAACATTTCAGTAAGAAACATTTCACAGTCAAAATTGCGTGACATTTCCATTTTTTAAAATACGAGAACACCAAACCCGGCAAAACACTCTACACTCAGCCGTTCACACAACGACTCAGCCACCTACACGTTTTGGTATGCTCAGAAAAAACATTTTAATGTCAAAATGGCGTGACATTTCCTTTTTTTTTTAAATACGAGAACACCAAACCCGGCAAAACACGCTACACTCAGCCGTTCACTCAACGACTCAGCCACTTTTACACGTTTTGCTATGCTCTTTTGATGAATGAGTCATGTTTGGACAGGTCTGGCCGCAGGATTTCTGCGACCAGTGCGCTACCTGCCATTTAAACCCGTGGAAATAGTTGGCCGCGCGACAGCAGGATCTCGTTGGCCGCGCGCGACCAGCCGGCCGCGCTTGCGACCAGCGGCCAAGTGCGCGTTGTCACATTGACGGCAATGGTTCTCGTTGGCCGCGTAGTGCGTTTGAGCCCTTAGAGTTAGAACATGCTAAATAATTTAAACCTAGACTTAGACCTAGACTTAGACCTTAGACTTTTAATTCGGACACGTCCTGCACCCGCATGTGTTGCAGCAAGAAAATTGCTTGAGTTTCGGTATGGGTTCTTATATAGCTATACGTTGCGCTGGATTTGATCGAGGTTTTGTACATTGGATTCATTCGTACACAAATGAATGACAATAACATTAATAATAGTTATTTTATAGTTAATTCTGTAAGTTTTTCCCGGAGGCTCTGCTTTATAGTGTATGGATAAACGTTGATTTTGTAATTTTGCTATTACATTACTTTGCAATGAAAGTTGGTTTATCACTACGTAAAAATATGTGCGGTATATATAGCAATTGCGATAATTGATTAATTAGGTTTGGTGTTGTAGTTATTTTGCTAAAAATGAAACGTGCAATCACAAAATTACTATCGCGTTTAGTTAATACGACCCTACACGCATATTTAAAAACTTTGATAACGTCGTGTGGACTTTCACTCTAGTTATAGCACGTGTGCGCACACTTCCACGTTTGATGATGTAATTCACATTGAAAGGTAAACGCACGTTGCGCTTTTCAAGATCCACTTCACAGCCGGTCGAGGTGGGGGTCCCTCGTCTTGGGGACCGGTGCCCGCAAAGAGGGCTCTCATGCAACCTTTTTATCATCTTATATGGCCTTCATCACCCTTCAACTTTGATATTCTTCTTCTATACTAGCCGGCCCTCTTTAAGACCTGTGCGTCCACCGAAACCCCACGCTCTCACCCCTCACCCCCCAGCTGGATTCCCCATTTACCCCCCCCCCCCTCCCCCCTTCCCCCCCTCGGTGATGTGTGATGGATCTGATACGGCCGACGCTATTTGACCTAGTCGTACAATAAATACATAAACAAACTTTATTTGTATTTCCGTTTGTATCGTACAATAATTGTATTGTTTTTTTAACAATCACGGGCGAAAATATGAATTGTCTGATTTTCATATTGGCAAGTGAACTGCACTGCGGGGTGCATGCGAGCGAATTCGCGAGTCTCTTTAGTTTATTTGCAATTTATTATCGATTGCAAGTAAGTTTTTGAATGGTTACCAACATTATTCTAAATTATACCTTGTTGCCGAAGGCATTATTAGCTGGTTAGTGAGTAAACACTGCGTCAATTAGGCGAATGCAACGAGTGCGATTGAAATGAAAACTTTTATGACAGTTCGCGCTTCATTAAATAAATAAATACATTCACATTTAGAGTCGACCCACTCAGTAACGAGACTAATTTTCATTGGGGGACTTTAATTTAAAGCGACTAAACCAACCCTACACCCTACATGCTCCGAACACCATCGACGAGTGAGCGATAACCAATCAAAGATCGATATTTCAAATACGAAACATATGAATCAGTGATTGGACAGTGCGAACACCTGCGGACAAATGTCAGAATCAACAAGGCCGATTCAGAACAACTTTGAATTTATTGAGTGCTTCGTTGCTAGGACGGCTCCAAAGTCACCGTTGACTTATCCCACAAGAAGTAATCGAACTGAATCATTTGTGGCGTCCGTCTGTTTATGCGGCGCGGCATCCTGCCTTCTGATTGGTCGCCTCATTCGCGTGCATGAAAACAAGTCTCTATCTTTTATTTTCTTGTGATGTAAGTTATAACTTATAACAAGTCGTATGACGTATATTTGGACTAGAGCACTCTACGGGACTGTTCTACGTCGATTGATAGGCGGTCATTTGTCGTAAAACAAGAAAGTGGTGCCAAGCCACAAAGTTTGGGACTTGGGAATTTCGGTCGACGGATGGAGGGAGGGTTGGGGTGGGAGGGGAGGGGATATGTTTGATAATTGTTGGCGAATGATGGTGTTCAGAACGAACCGGGCTGCACTTTTCTCAGTGTACAATTGAAATATTTTGTTAACTGAAGGGATGAAATTAAGGGTGTTTTAGTACCGAAGAAAAGGAGAGAAGCTGGTTGCAGCCTCGCTTTGAAGTTATTTATTATTATACTTTGGATTTTTGTGATTCTTCAAAATTAGGTCTACTTTCTAAAATAAAAAATAAATAAAAAAACGGATACATATTATTTTGTAATATTTATACATTTGAATGTAGCATACTATATAGGATACGAACGGTGTTGCCCACTTGCAACAGTTGTATCAGCTGAATTTCATGCTATATGGATATTAATCACATCTCGGTAAAAAAATAGATAGGTATCTAGAAGGAAAATTTGCATTTTCTACGATGTACTAATAAAGTTATGAATTGAATCGTTTTAAAATTCATTCTACCAACAAGGATTGTAACAAAAAAGAACGTAAGCAGCATAGCGCTTACTGGTCTGTCAGTCCTCCCCCCCCCCCCCCCATGTATTGTTCGTGCAGCATCACACCGTAACATCTTGGGCCGTACAGCGAGCGCTCTGTTGTTGATGCGAGCGGGATAGTAGCGCGCGTTGCAGACCGAACATCTACTTCCTCACATTCCTGATTAATTGATAAGTTTGTGGTTCATTTTAGTAGTTGAAAGGGCAATGCTCGCACTCGCACTCGCACATGTTTTGCATGTGTGGGCATGACACCCTATGTCGACAACTCACAGCGCCACACGGCTGGGTGATACTGTCTCATGCATTTATATAGTGGCATTAATAATAATGATTTTTGTAGCAATACCCGTTCTAGGGTGCACACTGCACACCAGCTTTACCTGATGTACGTACCCCTCTTCAGGTGACTGACTAGGTTATTTGGGTGTTTGGATAGTTGGGAAGGATCGTCCGAGGGCTGATAGTATGACTCAATCCCAGCATTCGAGCTTTTACGACTGAGGAAAACCTAGGAAAAAACCTTTAGTCAGGACTACCGGTGGCCGGAATCGAACCGGCGACCTCCCGAATTAAGGTCTCTGTTGCCCGTTCCCCTTCTACCCTCAACGCATTTGCTATTGTTATTGTTTATATATCCAATTAAATTACTCGCCCTGATTGGAATATCACAGTTACAAATAGTTTTTCCGTGCCTCTATTCAGGGTAGAAGATAAACTGGGAGTTAACTATACCCCCTTCCCCTGCCCTCATGACATCTTTCAAAACAACTTGACTTGACATTTGCCGAAGCAAATGTTGTAACGTTTTTTTTTCAATTGTTGAACGATACACAATCGAATATTGGTCACTTATCGTTCTGTGTTCGTTCACAGATGTTGATGTTTCGTCATGTTCTTGGTCGTTTTGACATCTGAGGTTTGGCACGGAGGTCAGAAGTGATTTTCCGAGATTGCCTATTAGATACAGCACATTTGTTTGATAACAAACAATTTATATAAAAAGAAGTAGACATTATCTATCATACGTGTCTAAAAGTAGCGTTTCGCGTTTACTGAAATATTATACACTTATAGAAATATCTGCACCGCGGGGACGAGGCAACTCGCTTTCTGATAGATGGCTACGGGTGCAGTGTTGTTCCTCGTTGGCCCCGCAATTATTACAGACAAGAAGAGACACAAAACAGCACAGCTCTCGATGGATTGGGAGATATTACGGAGGGGAACCCTAACTATATTGGAAGAATCACGAGTGCGTGCGCAGTACTGGAGTAAAGTAATCTCCTCTGGCTATATGGATGCGGAATAGGTCGAGATGAGATCAGAGTCTTGAGTCTTCTCCAAGTTATCGGATGTTAGATCGGTTCATTACGCGTGGCTGTGTCTGTGCGTGAGTGACTCACTGGTAGGTTTATCGTGAGATGACTCGTGTTGTGAGTATAGACAAGATGACCCGTTCGTCGTTGTCGCTGTCATTGCTTTTGCCGTCGTCGTCTTCGTCGTCATCATTGCTTTTGCGGCTTTTGCTGCTACCGGCGCCGTCGTCGTTGCCGTTGTCGTTGCTTTTGCCGTCGTTGTTGTTGTCGTTTTCATTGCTTTTGCCGTCGTTGCCGCTATTGCGGCTTTTCCTGCTACCGCCGCCGTTGTCGTTGCTTTTGCCGTCGTTGTCGTTGTCATTGGATTTGCCGTTATTGTTGTTTAGCCTATGTTGTCGTTGTCGTTGCTTTTGCCGTCGTTGTCGTTGTCGTTGTCGTCGTTGTCGTTGTCGTTGTGGAAGGACGCTCGCCAACATCCTTGCCGCATGTGGTACTCGAACCCACGACCGTTGATCTCTCAAAACATGTCCTCAGTGAAAACTTTGTAAACAGACGCGTTTTCGTTAAATTTGTATGTATTAGTATTCTGTATATATCTGCAACAGGCCCGAGGTCCCACTATGATGAATCATAATGAGCAATTGGGAGGAAGAAAAGCCTGGTACCGGCACGTAGTCTACTCATGTCGAAAAGTGCCAAGGAGACCATCGGCTTAACGTCCCATCCGAAAGGACGTGGTGTAGCTTTGAACAGTCATAGGTTCCTGCACTAACCAATCAGTTCTTGAGCTGTTTTCGGGGCCATTTTACGTGTTTTATGCATGAGTTTTATCTAAGTGACAATTCCATTGGACGCAACCCGCTTCACTGTAACTGTTCAGTCGCGTATAACTTGAGGTTCAGTTGACTAAATACGAATGCAGTTTATTATTTAACATAGTTTTACAGGTATACCAGAGGAAGCAACTTGTTAAAACACGAAACCAGAACATGTGTGGTTTCCGGACGCCGATGCAGAAGGTTGCAGGTACGATGCCCGCCACGTATAACATGTCGCGGCTCCACTTGATGTGTTTATTGTTTTCTCCTTGAAGCAATCAAGCTGTCGTAAAACTGCCAGCATTGTTTGACGTGATTGAGTCATGGTAATGCATGCTTATAGAAGTACGATACAGAGAAACACGATACAAGAATAATGAATTAATGGTATAAGGCTCAACCACAATTTGTCGGCACCGTGATCCTAATCGGGATCGGGATCGCAATCGTAAATTTTCCCATGTTATATTAATCATTACGACATTACGATGTTACTGTGAACAGCGCCATGAGAACCATGAAAGTTAACTTTTTCGCGATTTCCGGATTGCGATGGTGATACCGATACCGACAGTTGTGGTTAAAAAAAAAAGAGCTGAAGCAGAAAGAACGAAACTCTCGTATACAGGTATTGAATACCAAAGGAAACTGCATCCGACGTTGAGACATATAAGCATTGAGAAATACTGAAGACCTATTAACTGTCTCGTATTACGTATACCAATCTCAATCTGAGGAATGAAAACTATCATACTATAATGATGATCGTAACGAATAAAATAACCCTAATTACGCACTTATTCTGTTTGTTAGTAATGATTTCATGCGTGAAAAAATGCGGCTAAAATTACCACAATCAGTGTAATGGAGAGCGCGTTTATGTTGCTGTGCTCAGCTACCTCGGTCAAACACAATGTTAAACACAACTGTGTTGCCTGTTTTGTACCATCAACCCGTTGTTGGCTTGAGGTCAGAATACACCAAACTTTTTTATCAGCCGAGTTACTCATCTCAGATTGGTTACCGCATGATTTCAACAAACATTATACATACAAATTGCATGGTTGCTTCTAGCGGGCGCCATTTTTTATCTCCAATTAACAGAAATTCACCGGATTAAAGTTTGGTGAAACTGGCCCTGAGTGATGATCGATTTTTTAGGTGATAGTAATAAAAATTTACCCATGGAGAAGGCCGATGACGATTGCATTATTACTATTATCATAATGCATACCTATACCTCTAAGTTTCGTAAATTTGTGACAACTTATTGCGAAACGCTTCGAGTCCTACTTAGTGCGAGTGGAGTGGGTACCCCTATGGGCGTCCCAGTGACGTCGTGGTTTGTTCGTAATTTAGGTGATCACAGAGTTGAGACCTCAAGTTCGCTAGATTGGAATTATTTCTTCATCTACCAACGCGGGGACATGGACAATCTGTCAATCAGTTTGTCTGTCCACAAAACTTCACGTTTAGTTAATGCATGCCAAGCTTGGCTTGCACATGGCAAATTGTTGCTTTCGTCTAACAAGATTCGTAGCTTGCCATGGCGAAATGTGGTTTGGACGACTTTATTGAACATTCCTTGAAAACCGAGTGTGTGCACTCCAAGCGAGTTGAAACGTCTGGGCAAACCTCTTTGAAACGTAATAAAACATGCATATAAACTTAATTGCATTTTAAGCTATTATCTGTGCTAAAATATGTTAATGTTCTATAGCAGCTCACTTTCTATCCAAGCACATTAAATGATGACACAATGTAATTTTTTTCCGACATCCACATGAAAGACGTTACCTATATTCATAATCACAGAAGTGTCGGCAGCTTCTTCGGGCTTTACGTTCGATATTATTTGGACAACGATGTCCAGTCCCCTTCACTCTTTACACAACAGTTCAGCTAAACAAACATCACATCTTGGAATGAATGAATGAAGATTGAAGACAACCTATTTGCTATAGTCAGTTTTGTATATTATGTGTGTACACTAAACTGACGTGCGGGGGTGGGGGGGGGGGGGGGGGGGGGGCGCTTTTTACGCGTAGCAGACTCCGTCCGGCTCCAAACGACTCCGTGATGTGTGGTTAGTGTCAGCATAGGGAGTTGAAACAGATCGGAGTGCTGACAAGTGTAGTTCGTTTCTATGTGAGTTTACATAGTTTTCATCACATTTATTATTTATTATTACCTATCCAGTATTGTGTGGCGATCTCAAGGTATTAAAACTAAAATTAAAAAAAATACTAAATTTACTAAATACTAAATTTACTACTAAAATTACTAAAAACGTTAATAATTGGCACGGGGTTTTTATAGTGAAACATAATACCTGTCCAATACACAGAATCGGGGATGAAATAAAGAGGGGTAAGTTAACCCCCCCCCTCACCCTCACCCCCAACAACTTTGACTGGCCAAACGTAACAGACGTCTTCTGGACTTTGAGTGAAACTACTGAAGAACGCAGATAATCAACCAGAACAAAGCGTGACATTGAGAAATGAAAGTCGGATCTGTTGTTGTACCGGGCGGCTACGGTGACGCAACCATTAGGAAGACGAAACAAACCACAACGCGCTCAAACAATACAATGACAATATAGATCACTTTCTTTCACGGTGATTCCAACCGAAGTGTGTTTTGGTTATAGTTTGACTGATCTACTCTAGGAAAGTGGTCGCCAGACGAGTGCGCGTGCACTCATGCAGCTTCTTTCCTGTCTGGCACACTCAAACACAAAATTGTATTGCTCAAAGAGCGTTTATTTTCTATTGTTACATATACGTGCAAATATATGGAATAGATGATAATGTTATTAATTAATTAATGTAATGTAATGTAATTGTGTGTAGTATAATCTTACTTTCTTTTCACACATCTGTTTATTTCTGCTGTACATATTTATAAAGCAACTTATTCATCTGAATTAATTTGTATTGTTCTTGTTAGTTTTTTCAGTAGTACAGTTAATTTATTTTCTTGTTTTGTTATTCTTGCTATGTTATATGCTTTCCATATCTACAATTCTATTTTGTGTCCTCCTTTGTAAATCTTTTTTATAACTGAATATAGGATAGACATTAAATAAATGTGTAAATAAAATACTTGGTCTAATATTATATCTCGTAAGTATAAATATTCAACCATGGGTGTAGAGTAGCGGATACGTAGAAATACAAAACATATTTGGTGTAAACAAGAGAAAAACATAGAGAGCTGTTTCAAACGAATCCATGGAGTGATATACATTGAAACAAAACAGTCTTTGTCATGATTATAATAACGATACAATTTGATGCGGTCTCTCGTTCCCAGGTCTCGGAGAGTCTTCCTTGGTCCCAAACTAACAGTCAACAAAATAATATAATTCGGCATACTTAATTTTAAATTACCAGGAAGTTTAGCATATGTTTTACTTGTTCGTTGGTTTACGCCTGCATTAATGCAACTATTATAACTATTATATTATACAAAATGTGTTATCTGTTTTTTGGCATACATAATAATTAAATCAATGTATTACTTATTACTCACAACAGATTTAAATTCAATATTTATGTTTTTATGTATTTTATGTATATTTTTATGTACCGGTACCTAAAATGTATTTTTCCAATTTTTCCAATAAACGTAACTTAACTTAAATGCGCGCGAGACAAATGGATGCTGCAATGATAATGAAGGACAATTACAAAAATGTACATTCCATGCAGACAGGACGGGATACGAACCATCGTCCATTGGTTTCATATCCACACACTTGAGTCCAGACACCGCGGATGACCGAAACAACATCTGTGCATTAATCAATACCGTATATACGTGTACAACAGTACAACACCCACAATAAAGACGGCACTACTTTATAACTAACGTATGCAAATAAAGTACTGATGCCCGATCAATTAACTATTGTCTCCGCTAACCTATTTCGCCATGGTAATCACTAACGACCAATCAGAACCTTTGAAATTAACTCTGCTGGTCATAAGACCGCGTTCGTTCGTTCATTCGTTCGTTTCCGTGTTCGGAACACCATTCTAGACAAATGGTTTTCAAAAATCCGCCCCTTTTGTCGCTTTGTCATTTTGCTAAAACTAGATCGCCTCTTTTGTACAGGCCTCGTAGGTTCGGCCAGAGCGGCTATATCGGTTTCCTTTACAGTTTGTACCACACATAAGAAATAATTGCTCCAAATCAGTTGTCAAACTTGAGACAGAATGAAAGACCATTGTTGCACCTAGTGCTGGCTCCACTACGCTTATACCTTACCTTGACGTTTCTATCTCGCACAGCGTGGCGTAAGAACAGGAAAATATGACATGACTAGAGATGTACAACAACGTGTTTTGTGTACAAAAATGGGTTTTTATTTTTAAAGATTGAAATTTCGCAGCTTCAAAACAGATAACATAGCGATTTTTTGTCATCTGAAAAAAGCCACACATTTGCTCCCGTAAGAGTAAAACAAAGATACATGGGTGATGAAGGATGATATTGATAGCATTAATTTTGTCATTTTACATGAATTCTCAACAGTTGATTTCACAAATTCCAGAATGATTTACGTACGATTGATTTGAAAGAAAAACAACAATCAACAACTTAAGTTTTATCTCTTCAAATATGTATGCCTCCTAAATTCTAATTTTGGTGTCGTGATTTTGTAATTAAAAATTTTGTTAATTAACTTAATATTTTTTATTTTAATTGAATATATTGTGTTTTTATTATAAGAAATACAAATTACTCAGAAAGAGCTTTTTAGTTGATGGTAGGTTTTTTCACATAAAACGATCATTTACTGAGCGGGAATAAGTGTGTTTATATATACACGTATAGGCCTATTGCGCACGTAAAACTCTTATCGAATGTGTTCGCACTTTATTTGGAATCAAGTCGTTTCATTGTTCTATTGTTAATAGTTCATAATAGTAAAGGTCGGTTTTCACACTTATTTAAGGTTTAAGGTTTTATTTTCCTAACTGTTTGACTTAGGATCGCTACCATTGGCCCGATTTATAAAACGCCGCATTGGCTGGGATAAGAATTTTAGGTATAAATGCTAACGTTGCTATGGTTTCCTTAAATCTGAAACCTTAGGAACGTGGTGTAAACGCCGTACTGCTTTTGGCTTGATTTGTTTTGTTAACCCTTACATCTTAAAAATTGCTTGTTCATGAGCTGCTTGGGCTTCATAAACTTCTCGTGAGATGCCCAACTATAGTTCACTCCGACATGCCTGAACACGAGCTCAGTTTCATAGTTGGGGACACTGGTTGGTTTGGTTGGTAGTTAACACATCTATTTAGTAAGTAGTCGCCGCTTGCCACACCACACCACACCACACACACCATCCATAAACTAACGCGCAATGTTACCCGAACACGGCATTGGCTGATTTATGCGGAGTGCATGGCATGTTACATTTAGTAGAGCTGGACTCGACCGTCTGTGGTTCAAACACACTTCATGCCGGTCGGAAGTTGTGGCTTTGTATATATATGTATATATAGTGGCCCCACGCTAACCACTCGTACTGACAAAATAGCCGTGGTCAATATTACCAATCTACGGCTCTCGTTACTACTGTGTATCTACTTTTGTAGCGTATTTTTTATAGGTCGCATACATGTATTTTTGATACATGTTTTTTGTTTGTATACCTTTCCTTTACTGAGGTTCAATTGGGTGTTTTGAAGTAATGACCTTAAAATTTTTTATAAAAAACACTCGTTATAACTGGCACATAAGTAATAAAAACACGTAGCACTTACACAGTTAAAATTTTCTCGATGTTATTCAACATCACGTCACGCGATATTTCGACAGCTGCTCTGCTGTCATCATCAGGCACGACTTTTAACTGTGTAAGTCCTACAGTGTTTTTATTAAACATTTTTGTTGTCTACAATTTGTTTTGTTTGCCGGTACGGAATTAGTATTTGTGTCGGTGATAATAACAAAAAATTGCAATGTTCAAAAGATTGAAGGTATTTACTTCGAAACAACCAGTTACCTTGCTTAGAGTATAGGTATAGGACAATGTGTACACTAAAAAAATCACGTTTCAAACATGTATGTGGTTTACGCGTAGCCAGTGAAATATTACGATTATATCAAAATGTTCTTGAAAGATCGTTATGATCTTGTCAAAATAGCATTTTTGTGGCTGCCAGCCACTGTGGAGCTTGTTAGATTTTGAAAGGTTTGTTTTCACCTGCTTGCACACACAAAACTTAGTGAATCTGTTTTCACTTTTCTCTACGATCTTCGTATCGAATTATTGATTCAACGGTAACGGATGTAGTTTTTCTCTCGACTGTTAGATATTTCACGCGCCGGTTAGTTGAAGCGGTTCAATTCAATCAAACCGTCTGCGTCAGCGTCGCCGAAGTGGAAACCTCACTTGAATTCAATATCTTGTAATGCAGTTTCTCGTGACGTCATCGAGCTACGTCACCATAAGCTTGTTGACGCTGTTAGTAGTAAAACGACACACATATACAGCTGGAGAATTTGTAGTCACGTTTTTGTTTATCGTATATACTGACATATGAATAAAAGTTTTACAGTCTTGTATACAAACGGAGAAGATAAAGGTTGAGTCGTGTTACTTGATTAGTTATATAAGCCTTTGGAGGTCGAGCGTGCCTATACATCTAGTTTTAGTGGTATGATGGCGTTTTAGTGGTCTGATGGTTGGGAATAGAAGTAGGAACACCATCAGGTAGGGGAAGTAGTTAAGTTGCCCCACTCAAGTGTTCCCATGCTGACGAAATGCCCGAATCGATTAATAGCTTTAGTTTTTTTTTTCATCCGTGTGTTGGTATTGGGAAAACCCCAGGTAAAGTTACTGTGTCACTTATGATGACAGTTCTGTTCACTCAAGTTGCCCTTGAGATGCAGGTTACAGGAACGCGTTAGTGTATAACGCAATACATTTCTCAGTAACGCTATAATGGTTGAATGACGTTACAATTTCGTAATATCGCAGAAACTGGTGGTGTTGTCACGTAATTCTAAGTTCTAGTGGTATTCCGTTTCAATTTTTCGTGTCTTACGTAACTTGTTACATTTCGTTTCGAATTAATAAATACTAACTTGTATTTCAACAAACACATATCTTCATTTATTTCAAACACTACACACAATTAAATTCTTATCAAAACACAAAAGTACGCAGAAGTAATAACGAAAGTTTATTCAATTGCTTTTTAAGCGTAATACTACCAGAAGTTTTTTAACTTCTAATAAGGATTCAGTTCCATTACTTCTTGCCTTAGGAATAAATAAACGGTGACTTTGGAGCCGTCCTAGCAACGAAGCACTCAATAAATTCAAAGTTGTTCTGAATCGGCCTTGTTGATTCTGACATTGGTCCACAGGTGTTCGCACTGTCCAATCACTGATTCTTGTGTTTCGTATTTGAAATATCGATCTTTGATTGGTTATCGCTCACTCGCCGATGGTGTTCGGAGCCCACAGGGTTGGTTTAGTCGCTTTAAATTAAAGTCCCCCACTGCAAATCATTTTAGTTACTGAGTGGGTAGACTCTAAATGTGAATTTATTTATTAATTTTATTTACCATTACGAATGTGTGGAAGATCGCCAGGAATCTGTTTGAATTTCGTTGCAACAGTGTGCATGAAATGGGCGGTGGATAAGGATCCGAGTTCGGTGTGAGATGTTACGTTGGGTTTCCAATGCACTGAGGGCCGGTTTCACCAAACTTGAATCCAGGTGCCTCATTCCTGTACATTTTTTTAAACTCTCCTTAACCCTCGCTAACCCCATGTTAAAATGACCCCGAAGGTAACTCCTACCCAGACGTTCCTGCATAATTCGGAAGCAAATATGACCCTGTCTGATAGTAGGGTTAAGAAGAGTTATCTCAACAATACTCTGAAATGCCGCCATTTCGTCAATGCCCGAGTGTATAGTTTC
The DNA here is from genome assembly GCA_945910005.1 of Isoperla grammatica. Classification (NCBI taxonomy): domain Eukaryota; kingdom Metazoa; phylum Arthropoda; class Insecta; order Plecoptera; family Perlodidae; genus Isoperla; species Isoperla grammatica. The sequence goes on from OX246737.1 coordinate 128,078,645, forward strand.
ACAAATGTCACATTTCAATTCTTTAATGAGGATATCCTATTTCATGGCTACGTTACTTTATGTGTTTATTGAAGTTTATAAACAATTTTGAGTACTTATAGTACATTATATAGGTCCTACATATGTAAATATGTAGTTTTATTGAATATTTTGTCGACGTTTTGAAGTTATTGGACTGTTTTTGTTTGTTATTGTTTTTATTTTGTCTTGTTTTTTCAACAATGTCTTCCTTCGATCGGCGTCTCAATTGCTGACTCCTGATTGGCTATTGGCTAACACCGGGGTTAAGTTTGCAAATGTACAGGAATGAGGCCCCCGGAGATCAAAAATGGCGCCTGGTAGAAGCCCCCATACATTTTGTATGTACAGATTGATGAAACCATGGTAACCAATCCGAGATTAGTAAATCGGCCGGTTAAAAAGTTTGGTGAAATCGGACCCGAGTGCGCACGAGGTGCGTCAATTACATCGTTCGAATTTTTAAAGGCGCACTTAGTGGTGTCCATATATAGTGGACCGAAGATAACATTACACCTGCTTTCGTCACATCCGGGGCAGTCGTAGCCAACCGGCGAACCGCCCGAGACACACCAGCGCCAACACCGATCGCTGATTGGCTACGAACCAATCGCCTGTGACGAAAGCATGTGTAAGGTAGTCTTGGGCAGCCATTAGGTATATAGTTGTCTCTCGTATGTCAAGCCTCGCTCCACTTGGTATAGTTAGTGTCAGCAGGCACCTATGCTGTGTACACACGAGGGGGTAAATAACCGCAAATGATACTTTAAGTGGAGTGCCCGGAGGCTGCAGTGTAGTAGCCAAGAGAGGAGCAAAGAATGGGTGGGATCATGATACAATAATATTCCTGTGTGCAAGAAACGATCGTTAGACCATGGAGTTATATTTGAGGAGGAGATCTAGCTCTAATGGGAGGGGCCGTCCACGATTGTTGTTCCGGAAATGGCCGCCATATTTGTTGTTTACGAATTGTGAAGAAACTTCAGTAGGCCGCATAGGCCTATATGCTGTGCGCTACACAGGCTTACTACATTTGTGAAGTACTTTACACCAAGACTGACAATAAGAAACTCGTTAGGTAAGTAGATTGAATGGTTATTTAACTACTAGGCCTAATTACCTAGTACTTAATTTAGGTTGTCTAGAAGAAAAGCAGTCGTAGTGGGCTATGGAGTAGGCGAGGGCCTATTGTCATGGGCTAGGCCTACTAGGCCTAGCCCTAGACCCGTACAGCCTAGCCCAGGTATTTTACCGGTACGGCGTAGGCCTAGGTACCAGTGAAAGATGAAGTTGAATCACAACATTGTAATTAAACCCTGGCTAGTCCTGAGAATTGGTAAGGTCACAGCTAATAGCTATGTAGAAAATATTGGCAATTGGTCACGTACCATCAACTAGGCCTAGGGCCTAGGGCCGAGGCCCCTAGCACTCACCTATCCTAGTCTAGGCCTAGGCCTACGCTTTGATCTAGGCCAATATCTTGAAAATATTGATATGTGGTAAATGAACTCAAGCCAACAGCATCAACCATACATCCAATCTGGGCTAGGCCTAAGAGAAGATAAGGTTAAGATAGACAACAGCATTCACTATCACTATCCATGCATCCAACTTGGATAAGCCTAGGTCCTAGGCTATACACTTAGATCATCTTGATATTATTGTAACATGGTGTGTGACAACTCTTTGAATACAACATTTATACATAACACCATGTCAAATAGCCTAGGCCTAGTAGGCCTGCCAATTATGCATTCAACATGGGCTAGGCTAGGCCTAGTCCGTTTGCATTTGCAGGACCTAGGGCCTCTAGAAATTATTGGCAATAAGTTTATGCCAATTGTATCATAAGCGTCACCCATGCACCATGGTATTGTGTGATATCAGATAATGCACATATGCCTATGTAATCAACTGTTTAGGGTCTAGCAGCAAGGCCATCGCTACCCTCTGTAGCAATGGTCTCGGCAGTAGGCCCTACCTACTTCTTTTGACAGAATACTCAAGCTTAGACTGGACCTATTCTTGTAATTAATAACCACATACCGTCATACACTATAGGGTATTAGTTCGGTCAATGTTGCAAGAGTTGCAAAGTACATTTGCCTGTATTATGTAACATGTTTGAACTGATGTTCTCGATTGCCATAGTTCCATAACTAGGAAAAGGTTTTCTTGCCTAGGCATACTAAGCACTAGGTAATGTTCTCAAGTAGCAATCACAACATGCTGGCTAGATACAATTTCCATGTTCATGTAGTAGCCATGGCTATGCATTGTAATTTAACTTGAGATGATCAACAAGTTATAATAGTTCTGTGCATGGACATTAATGGATTGTGAGAGACAGCCTACTGTAATCAATAGTCACTTCTTAGGCCATACACATTTTACATTGTACAGTAATAATGGTTTTTGTTGTAGATTGCTTAATCAATAGATACACAAATATTTTCAAATTATAGATACCGGTAGTTCAACTAGACCTTAAACTTGTTGATAGGTCAATGATAAGGTCCAAACAATAATATATATGTATTTATATTTCAGCCAACTCAGACATGGAATTGGAAATAAAAAATATTTTATTGGAAGTTACATCTCTTCACTTCAAAGTAGCTATAGCTGCTTCTGAAGATTCATCACAAGCTCTGGATGATTGGTGTGTTCAGGCAACATCTCTACTAAAATGCAAGAATATAGAAGACTTCTGGTCTACATGCCACAAGTTCCGCTTAAAAGATGACATTTTACAGCCGGTCAAAAGATTCACATCAACACTGATGGTAAGTTATTTTCAGTACAAAACTTACAGTAGATACCCAAATCACACTCAGTGATTAGGCCTACTTTTTCATAATAAGAGAGATCAATCTTCCATCAGATTCAGAACTGGTATGATCTTTGGTTGGTAGCCAGAGTACACACATAATAACATTTTTGACCTACCATTTAGCTTTATTATTAGGCCTTTAATAATATAGGCCTAATAATAATAAATTCCATTTTATTCTCACACATACAAGAATACATGTAATTACATTCAGTAGTATTATTTATTTATTTATATATTTATTTATTTAGGTATTTATTTATTTATTTAACCCCCAGGCCTGGTTCAGCTCCAACCATTCTTAACCAGCCAGAGGTTGATGGCCACTACCAGGCCGAACTCCCAGTGAATCAACATGCTGGTGAATTAATGATTATACCTACAGAGGAACCATTCACTACTCAGGGTAAGTCAAAGATATTAAAATAGTGCAAGTGCTACTCAAATCAAATTGTTTTATTCAGTACATGATACAGAATTGTAGCATACTCAATGATTGTAGGGCCTATATTGACTAAATTATAGTAGGCTATAGGCCTACTAAAAAATTAATATGTACATACCTACGGTACGTTAAATGTAGATACCCATGTTTTAAGTAATTAATTTTTAATTAAAATCCATCTTATTCATCTAAAGTTGTAATTGTAATCATGTTCTTTTTTTTAGGAACCATGACTGCTGTGGATCGGGGTGATCCACTGACTGAGCTAGGAATAATTTCCTCGAAAACCGAAACAAAGAGCTGTTAGCAGACGTACAAAAACGTCAAGAAGAAAACAATGACCTGACTAAAATAATTAACGAAAACTGTTAGAAAGCACACCAGATGTCAGACAATTTGGTTCACTTTTATACTAGCCTTGTTTCATATGAATTATTTCAGACTTTAGTTTCATATGTAGCCCCATTTATGGCCAATTTTCATTCAGTCAAGATTAAAGACCAGATAATGATCATTTCAACCAAACTTCGTCTCAGCTTATTAAATAAAGACACAGCATTTCGGTATATTATATGTCATATATTACATATACATAATATAATCTTCATATAAGGCCTATCAGCATTTTCTCGTGACGGAGTAGATTCTACCGAATCGGAATCGCTGTCTAGTGTTAGAGCAAAATATACTGCAGTGGGTACTATTTTCTTTATTTTTGCTTCAAATAACTTTGTATTTTCTATGGTTTCCTTCAATTGGTGTCGGCTCTACATTATAAACGAGTGGCTCGTTTACATTTATTGATGCCACCTACATGGTGTGTATGTCTAGCAAAGTTGTATTTCTTCAGCTTTCTTACATTCTACCTGTAACATAAGAATAGGTTACAGATCTACCTAGATACATTTTTTAAACTATTAAATTTTGCAAATATTTAAAATAAACATGAACTTAAATATGAGCTTATATTTTATTGATTGGAGTAAACCTGATCCTGTCATTTTGCACAAACTCGTCTAAATCCGACATGTTGTGAACTACACTGATATAGAATTTTTTGTTAGCCTGTGCTGTTGACATTCACCACACAGTACAATCATTGGGCTAACTAACATACTCAATGGTACAATCCTAGTTTACAACGAACATGTAGCCTTCTATTCCTTCCAAACCTTCTATCAAAAATTGTATGCGATCTAGGTTTGAAGCTTTAAAAACCAGCCTACAGCTTGAGAATGATTAATCAACGGTTTATATCGTAAACGAGTTATATGATCACCTAGTGCTGCTATCCTATCACTGACCTGGCTGGTGTGCAAACTAAAACTAGGAAGCACATTTAGCCCAGGTCTGATAAAGCTAAAGGCAGAGCAAACTTTTACATTCTGTAGGCGTGTTATTTCCCATAAAGAAAACAAATCCTTACACAGCAATTATTGTTACCTGGCAACAACCCTAGGTGTAGGGGATAACTACAATTCTTGGGCTGCGTACCAACTTTGACTGCGTTCACTGTGGCTGTGACTGGTGGTGGGGGTAACCCAGTCAACGCAGTGAACGCAGCAGCTGGTACGGGCTGCAGTCACAGTCACAGCGAAAGCAGACAACAGCAGAAATTGTCATTCATAAAAGCAACATTTGCCATCTGCTAATTAACCTTACAACATTACATTCATAATTTAACCCTTTTGGACTGTAAGTTGAGATTATATGGTGTTGTGATGTCACTTACTATTTAAACCATATAATATTGTCTATAAATTCATAATTCGCGGTAAAATTAATAGCTACGCCCCCCTTGACTGCGATAGCTGGATCTTTTCGGCCCAGTCATCGCAGTGACTAGAGGGGTAACTGCGAGGTAAACTGGTACGCAAAAAGCAGTGACTGCAGCATGACTGCGAGTCAAGTTGGTACGGATCTCAGTCACTGCCAGTCATAGTTGGTACGCAGCCCTTTTTTGTCTATGCTGTTTGACAGATACGCTTAGCCGAGGCCTAGGTTAGGTAGGCCTAGGCCTAGGGCCTGGTATAATTTCTATGGCTTAGGAGGCCTAACCTAAACCTATTCATTTATCACTATACTACAATATTTCTTACCCTGCCATGCAATGAGCAGCACATATGCAGCCATCCGTTTCTTTATCCAGAACCCATAGGCTTAGGCCTAGTTCCCGGGGCTTGTCGTTCAGCCTTCGGCCCGGCGTCACTTTGCACTTGAGGAAACAAAATCTGGAATGGGATAGCACGCTAGGCCTTCGATTGGGTGGTAAAACACTTCACGCACTAAACCACACTTGAAGTAGGCTAGTTGTACGCGTGTCTAATGACTTGTATGCTTTCATACTGTCTTTGGTATGTACGCATTTACTTCATTTACCAAATAATTGTAAATGTAGGCCTGGGCCTATCCGAACTCAGCTGGTGGCCACTTTGAAACCTGTGTAGACCAGTTATCTTAGGCAATAGTGTATTAACAATAACTTCACAGTCACATATTACTTATAATAAGGACATTTTCCTTTGAAATATGCACGAGAGAAACATGTGAAATGCAGCGGTCACGACGACTGTCGGAGCACGTAAACAACAAATATGGCCGACTAGCTTTGGGGGGGCGTGGTCCAAAATCTCGTACACTGCCCACTACACACCTGCCTATCCAGTACGAAGTACTATTATAAATCCATGGTTAGACCATGGAGTTGTATCTTCAGGAGGTCTAGCTTCAATGGAACTTCCTGTTTCATTGAGGTACATCCGGCCGACGAGCGGCTGACGCCATTTTGTTCCTTAAATTACAGCCTTCTGGATGAGTTTGAGGTTGACTCTGATTGATCATGTATTATTGACTCATCCAAGGCTGTGATCTGTCAAAACTGGTGACGAAATTAGCATCGTAGTCGCTAGCCCGGTTATTTCTCGTGGTGGTTTTTCACGCGACCGTCAAGCAATTATTATTCTACGGGTAGTCTAATGTGTATTTAACGTTTAGATTTTTGCACTCGAATTTTGAAAAATACAAAATTAATGTAGGCTCATAGACTTAAACTGAAATGCTAGGCCCTAGGCCTCCTAGGCTTAGGCCTATAGGGCCTCCTAGGCCTAGGCCTATAGGGCCTCCTAAGCCTAGGCCCTAGGTCTATAGGGCCTCCTAGGCCTAGGCCTATAGTTTAACTTAATTTTAAAATCGTATTTCTTTAATCAAACACCAAAGAAAACAAAAACACGACGATTTGATATTTGTAAACATGTTACTAGGCGTAACAATTAACTCAAACAATAACGAAACAACAATTAACAGCTGTCCTTGACATTGACAACCAGGAACAAAATGCCTGCCACCCATAATGCATTGCAAATCTCACTGCACTTTATACGATCACCGCTTACTACAGAGCTAGACATCCAGTACCGTAGGTACTATTATAAATCCATGGTTAGACCATGGGGTGGGATGGAGGTGGCAACAGTTTGCTCTGGAAAGTTTAGTTTCGTGACCAAACGTTATTTGGCAGGGCTTTCAGCCTCCGCAACCCCCCTTGGTTTTTATCGAGCCTTGTTCTGTGAGTGTGACTGTTGGGCTGTGGTGGCAACAGCAATACATCAATATCGGATGTGATCTCATGTTTCTCCTCGATGGACGGTGATATAATATTAATATCAGACTGCAATGAAATCATGCAACTGGCTCGATACATGCTGTGTGTGTGTGTATTGTGAATGAGCCGGCGATGTAACAGTATACATACATTACACATTATACATTCATAATTAGCACGCTTTATAATGATTGTAAAGTAACTGTCACTGTTGGTGGCCGGAGCATATCGCTGTCCGATCGTTTTGAGGCAAGTATCCAGCCCACATATAACCACGTTATGTTACCTTCATAATAATAATGCTTCGTCTACACGCGTGGATTATTGGCTCCAATCATTCGAGTCTCCAATTATCTTCGCGTGTAGACGTGCAGTTTCGACAATGATTGTCGAGGCAGACGATTTGCGTCAAGACCCCCAAATAATTGAAGCGCTGCCAACTAAACATGTGCATTTCTTTGACGAAAGGTGGCAGACCCAAAGGTGGCAGTGCATATGTTTTTCGCGGTAACCTTCTTACCTATAAAAAACGTACTTAAAACGTGTTGTCGCAGCGTTTTATCTTCATAATTTTTGTGGTTTTATTGATCTTAATATGGAAAGAAAAGAAAAAAGCGTCGCAAGAAAGAACTTTAGTTCTGAAGAAATAATAGCTTTGATCGACATCTGGGGGTCTGAAAAAATGCAAGAGAAATTTGAAAGTGCCCAGAGACATTCCTTAATATGGCTCAAGATATCAACGGAAATGAATGCCTTAGGATTTGTGCGCACCCCAGATGAATGCAAGAATAAGATATCAAACTTAAAGTCTGAATATTTTTCAAAGAAACGTGCTCTACGATCAGGTAAGCTATTGCCTTTAGCTAGGCCTACCTATTTTAAGTGTTTAATGTGCTTAACCGCATTAGGTCCTAGGCCTACAATGCATGCATGCCACTCCATTAATTAATTCAGGTGTGTCTATATTTGTTTGCTCCAGTTCCTTCAAGACATGGTAATTGCACAACGTCAATTGTACTATTGTACAATCATACCTTATCTGTAAACATTTTTACTTTGTCATTTTCACAGGATCAGAACCACCTTCATGGGAATATTGGGACATGCTGAATGCCATACTGGGTAAAAGAGACCTGTCCAATGATACTCTAGTGTGCGACTCACTTTCTGGGCATAAAAGTACCACTGACATAGGTAGGCCTAAGTCTAAAATGTTTGTGAAGTTAATGTTGTCTTGATTTAAAAATGTACAACATTTTTCATTGAGTTCTCACTTCTGTTGAAGGTAGGCCTAATTGTAATCTCATGCAATTTGTTATGCAGATTTGAGCAGTGACCTGAGTGAAGACCACTACATTTTTGATGTCAGTATGGAATCAGCACGCAGGTCTACTCCTATTGCTAGTGAAACGCCTCCCAGCGAGTCTGACAGTCCAACGTCTCCGGTAGAAACCGGAACTTCCGGCAATAAGGCGTTCAAAAAAATGTAGGCCTAATGTATTTATTGCATTTTTGATCAAGCATTTGCAACTGTCTAACATTGTGTTGAAAGTATTACTTATGCTCCCTTACTGTATTGTGTTGCAGTACACGAACTACAAAACGCAGGCACACACATGACGATTCTCTTCTCAGACAGCTAATTGAAAATGATAACAAACTGCTGAAGCTGCAAGAAGAGCGATTTAAAAAAGAGTCTGCCATGGCTGATGCTGCTGTGTCATTCTTTAATTCTTTTACTAATCTTGCTAACAGCAGTATGCCAACTTCTAATAACTTATTAGGATTCAGCCCACAAAACTTTGCTACCCAAATCATGCACAATAGGCCTACTAGTGCCAGTATTAGTACGCCCACACCAAATCAGTTATTTGAAGTCGGTATTAACCCTCTCAAACCTGGCTCACATCAGGTACTGGTACCAGCAGTGGGTCGCTCCATTCAGCCAGGTTCAACTGTGTCATCTTTTGTGACCAGCAGCATGCCAAATACTAATAATTTTTCAGGTGTAGGCCCACAAAAATGTTCTACCCAAATAATGCACAATGTCAGTAAGCCTATGCCTACTAATGTTGGTACCAGTGCCAGTATTAGTAGGCCCACACCCACCCAGGTAGGCCTACAGGAAGTCTGCATTAACTATAGTAAACACGGCTCACCCCAGGTACTGGTACCAGCTGCGACCTGCTCCACGCAGCTTGGTTCAACTGCGTCATCTAATTTGAACGTAAAGTCAGTATTTCCTCCACGTACCAGTAGGCCTACCATGCAAAAGATTGTTATCCTTAAGAAAAAGGAATAGACTAGCAGGTAGGCCCTACATTACGTAATGTCAGTATTTATTTATTTATTATTCATTATTATTATATATATTTATTATTAGTGAAACTTTTTTATAACAAACTCTTGTTGGGGACCAGATTATTATTTTGTTATGTAGAGCATTTCTTTATAAAGAACCTTTTGAGAACTTTTTCCATAATAGTAGACCATAAGAAGAAAAGAACCGTTTTCCATCCGAACTGTTTGGGACCTCAAAAACAGTTCGTTCCATAGATCATTTTTTTTATAATGACATTTGCTATAAAGAAGTTTTACCGTAAAATCAATTCTATATAAGCCTTCGTATACACTTCGTTTTATTGTTTCTTAATATATGAAGACAATATACATGGTTGATATGTAAATTGATTGGTACGTAAATTGAAATCTAAACGAATCTAAGTAGGCTAGTATCAGAACGATTCATCAATGTGAATGTTTCAAGTAAATTTCTAAGTAGTTTTAAGTTTTGCTCCTTAATTATGTATCTTATCATTATACTGAATGTAGGAATAGGATCCAACAGCTTACCTTAGAGTAAGTTGACGAACATGCCAGTTGAAAGTAGACATTGAAGAACATAATACTAAAATAATGCGACGTTTCAACACGTGTGGTCTTGTTCACTCAAAGAGAAGATGGTGAGGTAAGCTGTTGTATCCTATTTCTACATTATATTATTCCAGCCGATGTGCATCTATCAACAGAACTTATAATTATATTGATCTAAGCTGTCTAATCTAAGCTGTAGATAGGTCTACCCTTCAAAAGCCTAGACATTTCTAGAAATAAACCTATTTTTCAGTTATTGTAATTGTAAGTTAGTTTTAGTATTATAATACTAACAATGGTGATGGATTTAAATAATATGTACATTAAACAGTCATTACACAATATAGGACTATTATCTTATTGTGACACCATCATTGAAAAGCTGTTCCATTATCCTGTTCCTTTTAAGTACACCTGAAACATTTTGTCGATTGGCATAAAGTGCGATTGGTTGCGGAAATTGCCTTTCTGCATCTTGTACTTTGTCAAGCCAATGAGGATAAAAATGATCCTTGTTCTGCTCACATAAATTATGGAGGACAATGCATGCTTTAACTATTTGCTTCATGTTGTATAACTTGAAATCAGCCCTTTTCATTAAAATTCTCCACCGTCCTTTCAAGCGCCTGAAAGCGTTTTCTACAACTACTCTAGCGCTACTTAATCTGTAATTATAATTAAACATGTTCATGGGCATATTTAACGACTGACGGAAGGGTGTCAGTAACCAATTTAGAAGTGGAAAGGCACCATCTCCAATTATATGAAAACTATCTGGATTGTTCAAAGTACTCATGTGATGAAAGAGACCTGATGATGAAAATACTGCTGCATCATTGACTCTTCCTGGTCTTCCTATGTTTGTATACATAAATTTGTAATTGTAATCGACCAGAGCTAACACTATGAACGAATGATACCCCTTGTAATTATAATAGTCCGTTGGATATTCGTGTGGAGTCAAGATTGGAATATGAGTGCCATCTAGTGCACCAATACATCCTGGAAATTGCCATTTATCCCAAAACCCAGCAGCAACAGATTCCATTTCAAAACGAGTTTTTGGAAATCGCACCAAATCATCATACAGTTCATCACATGCAATGCAAAACTCATGTAAAATCGAGCACACTGTGCTTTTACCAACACCGTAAGTATCGCCGACACTCCACAAATCATTATTACTCTTTAGTATGGTTAAAGCTATTGCCACTCGTTTGTCTACAGGAATAGCACGACGCATAACTGTGTCATCTTTCCGTATATATGGCTCTATCAAATCACAAAGTTGTAAGAAAGACTGCCTGCTTAGACGATATTTTTTTTGAAAACGTGCGTCGTTCCACAAAGGAACTGTGATCTCCCAAAAAGATGAGTGGTGTGTGTAAGACCACAGTCTTCTGTCTTGGCCAATTCTTTGTCGACGGCGATTTATTCGCGCTATTATTACACGTCGCAATCGGTTCCTTCGTGCAAGTAATTCTAATTCTGCTTGTTGGTTTTGGGTTTGCCACCTTAAAAAATAGGTAAAAAACGTAACAAAGTGTCGAAAAATTTCTGGTAACATTTCAGTGATTGAGGTTATGGCTGAAGGCTAGGCCTATACCACCACTAAACACTTCCTTGAGATATGTTTCACTTAAAATATAGCTTCTAGTGTTCTTCCAACTCGATTAACGCGATCAAACCATATCAAACAAACTTCTCTTACTTAATTAACACAAAATTGAATTAAAGATGTCACTGAAACGTCAAACAATCAACACATAAACAAAAGTTAAAGCTGTTTGGAAATTCTTCCGCTAGGTGCCACGATTGTCGTTAAATTGATCCGTGTGGACGTTCATGGGAATCATGTCCAACGTTGATTATCTTCTTCGTGGATAATCAACGTGCGTGTAGACCAAGCATAACAGTCGTCGTGAATCTTTCAAAACATTGTATAGGCTACTTATCGTTTTTTTTTTTTTTTTTTTTTTTTTTTTTTTTTTTTTTTTACGTCATACTCAAGTCTCAACAGCACTATCTCGTCTGATGTACTTACTCTTTGATGAACTCGTCTTACAATCTCCTAATAAGAAAGTTATTTGCAGCAATTAACTTAAAGTGGAAGATTTCAAGGGCTTTGATTTGTCGTTGCCATGGAGACAACAAGCTATTCGACCAATAAGTAGTTATTGGGACATTGTAAGGGCCGGTTTTTCAATCAGTTTTTTAATCAGTGGTTGGGGTAACCAAGGCTGTTACCAACATTGTCAATGTAAAATGAAGATGCAACCCAAACATATTAAAAATGTTTTTGTTTTTTAGTTTGTAGGCCTATATGATAACAATTTTTAAAAAGCACAACTCAGTTTTAATTTATTGAATTCATAAGCCTGCATGTTTGATAAATAGGAAATAAAATAGTGTATGTATATGTTTTCCTGGTTGGCTATTATTGCTTGAGATGAGTGAAGTCATTTGTCAAGCTCACAAAGATATTAAATTATGCAACCTAAAAGAGGCAGTGGAAGTACCTAACCAGCCTTTGGTAAATTGATGGTCCATCCAGTGTTTAGACAACAATGATCTGTCTGTACCAAATTCTTTCAAATCACTGTTGAAAGATGTGTTTTTTTACCTGAACAAAACACTATTGAATCATAATACACATGTTGACCAATATAAATAATAGCAATTTATTAGTTTGTATATAAATAGTAGTGGTGTCAAACGATATTTTTTTCAATATCGATATCGGCGCCATTTTGCCGATATCGTATCGCGATATCGATATTAAAAAATTGCCATCGATATCGCGATATCGAATTTTTTTTCGGCGGTAATAAAACAATACATAAAAAATCGTGGTCAATTTAAAGTGTTTTCGCCGTGGCCAGCAGTATTTTCGCCGTGGCCAGCAGTACGCGTTGCTGCAGTTAGTGTCTTCACGTCTATACCCCCCCCCCCCCCCCCCCCCCTATCCCGGGATATCATTATCAACTTGAAAATTTTCCGCCCGTGGCCTGCAGTACGAGTTGCTGCTTAGCGATAAAGGCTTGAATTCGCGTGATGACGTCTAGTCACGTGTCGGGCATCGGCTATTGACAGTCGTAAAAGTATCAAGCAATACTGAACAACAACATTCTTCTTGGAAAGAATTCGGGGTTCCAGGTACAAATAGTTGAATGGATCCAATGTCTCGACGCAAACAAAGGGAACCCGCCGGCCCGTGCGGCCATCTGTGTGGAGGGGGGAGTTGTCCAGTTACAAACTGCAGCAACGCGTACTGCAAACCATGGAAGAAATACTTCAAGTTGACAATGATATCGCGGGCTGGGGGGGGGGGGGGGGGGGGGGTTGATACTCAGTGACAAGCTGCAGCAACGCATACTGCAGCAATGCATACTGCAGACCATAGCGGAAATATTTTAATATTTTAAGTTGACCACGATATCGCGATATTTTCGATATGACACTACCATATCGATATCGAAATTAACGGCGATTTTCGTGCGATATCGATATCGTATCGAATTATCGATATCGTTTGACACCACTAATTAAATAGTATGATATTGCTGATTTGAACTTTTATACAATGTGGTTTACATACGAATTTGAAGTCGCTGGAATAAGAATTCTATCAATTTGATAAGAGTAATTAGGAGACGTTTGATAATTGGTTACTAACAGTATCACAGCATTCTCAAGTTGGTAATAGCTCTGGTTGATCTAATCACTGATTACAAAACTGATTGAAAAACCGGCCCTAAGACTGGACCTTAACCTCGTATTCGCCTCGTACGACAGGTAGAGCTGTTCCAGCAGCTTGGAGGAAAGTAAGAGAACAGTTTTCTTCGGGCTTTCAGTTGCGTGTTATAGTGTACCGGCAGTCACCCATGGACATGGTCATAACATACCCCCCCCCCCCCCTGACATGTGAATCGAGATAGAAAACCTTGTTTGAAACTTTTTCCCCGCAGAACAAACACACACACAAAAAACAGTTTATAAATGAGCGAAGTGTCAAGCTGCCCGAGCTTATTGCTCGTCGCTCTCGTGGACCCTTTTTACGCGAAAATCCTCTTACAGTAATCGATAACCTCGACCACCACAGGCCAAGAGATATCTCAGTGCAATATTTTATTCTTTGGAATACCATAATGGTGTTAGAACCGGCTGATTGTTGGCATTCATGAAGAAATATTGGTCAGATCGTGCGCGTTGGTTGAATAACTAGCTCACTTATATTATTGAGCATTGTTTATCTCCCTCTCCACCCAGGTGTGAGTGGAGCCTCGCTGAAGTGGAGGACACTTTGTGTAATCACTCGTTGGAAGTGTTATGAATCATGAGTGAGCGGTTTAGAAAGCCAAAACACTGTGTTTTGGAGCTATAGCAAATTATGTTGAAATGAATTGAAATAAAGGTTGAATTAACGCGAGAGCGGGTAAACAAAGCGAGATATTGTGCGAGCCGGCAACATTGCAGATCGCACGCACGAGGTTTTCGATATCGTGCTATAACAGCTAGAAGATTGGTGAGTGGCGACCCATATTCCCAGACCTCACTCAATGCTGTCTGCATATTGAACGAGCGACATCCACGATTCATTACAAGTCGATTGCCATTCTCGCTCATCGCAAATCATACCATTTTGATAATATGAGTGACAGCGGCAGTTTTTTTTTTTTTTTTTTGGAAGGCGAATTCGTGATTTCCATATAACGAACCGCCTGCCTCTTGTGAAGCTGGCGCCGAACCGGACGAATTGCAGAGATAATTTATAATATAACGCTCGATCGAGAGGCGTGAAAACGTGATCGACACTCTGCGTGTCCTACTTAGAATGCTTATCCTACGTCCTGTTTTACATATTGTACGAGACTATAATCTTCCCTAATTCTAACGAGGAAGGGAGGCAGAATAGCCCCGGGAGCTGATCGCGTGTTTGTTATGTTGGTTACAGCGCTTCGTGATGGGCGCCGACAGGAAGGAGTACCACTACAACCGCGAGATGCCTCTCATCTTCATCGGCGGGATGCCTAGGTCGGGCACCACGCTCATGAGGGCTATGCTGGACGCGCACCCGGAGGTCAGGTGAGTCATCGTTGTGACCGGTGTCCGCTTAGAGGGCGCTAGTCCGCGCGGCGGGATGCCTAGGTCGGGCACCACGCTCATGAGGGCTATGCTGGACGCGCACCCGGAGGTCAGGTGAGTCATCGTGGAGACCGGTGTCCGCTTAGAGGGCGCTAGTCCGCGCGGCGGGATGCCTAGGTCGGGCACCACGCTCATGAGGGCTATGCTGGACGCGCACCCGGAGGTCAGGTGAGTCATCGTGGTGACCGGTGTCCGCTTAGAGGGCGCTAGTCCGCGCGGCGGGATGCCTAGGTCGGGCACCACGCTCATGAGGGCTATGCTGGACGCGCACCCGGAGGTCAGGTGAGTCATCGTGGTGACCGGTGTCCGCTTAGAGGGCGCTAGTCCGCGCGGCGGGATGCCTAGGTCGGGCACCACGCTCATGAGGGCTATGCTGGACGCGCACCCGGAGGTCAGGTGAGTCATCGTGGTGACCGGTGTCCGCTTAGAGGGCGCTAGTCCGCGCGGCGGGATGCCTAGGTCGGGCACCACGCTCATGAGGGCTATGCTGGACGCGCACCCGGAGGTCAGGTGAGTCATCGTGGTGACCGGTGTCCGCTTAGAGGGCGCTAGTCCGCGCGGCGGGATGCCTAGGTCGGGCACCACGCTCATGAGGGCTATGCTGGACGCGCACCCGGAGGTCAGGTGAGTCATCGTGGTGACCGGTGTCCGCTTAGAGGGCGCTAGTCCGCGCGGCGGGATGCCTAGGTCGGGCACCACGCTCATGAGGGCTATGCTGGACGCGCACCCGGAGGTCAGGTGAGTCATCGTGGTGACCGGTGTCCGCTTAGAGGGCGCTAGTCCGCGCGGCGGGATGCCTAGGTCGGGCACCACGCTCATGAGGGCTATGCTGGACGCGCCCCCGTAGGTCAGGTGAGTCATCGTGGTGACCGGTGTCCGCTTAGAGGGCGCTAGTCCGCGCGGCGGGATGCCTAGGTCGGGCACCACGCTCATGAGGGCTATGCTGGACGCGCACCCGGAGGTCAGGTGAGTCATCGTAGTGACCGGTGTCCGCTTAGAGGGCGCTAGTCCGCGCGGCGGGATGCCTAGGTCGGGCACCACGCTCATGAGGGCTATGCTGGACGCGCACCCGGAGGTCAGGTGAGTCATCGTGGTGACCGGTGTCCGCTTAGAGGGCGCTAGTCCGCGCGGCGGGATGCCTAGGTCGGGCACCACGCTCATGAGGGCTATGCTGGACGCGCACCCGGAGGTCAGGTGAGTCATCGTGGTGACCGGTGTCCGCTTAGAGGGCGCTAGTCCGCGCGGCGGGATGCCTAGGTCGGGCACCACGCTCATGAGGGCTATGCTGGACGCGCACCCGGAGGTCAGGTGAGTCATCGTGGAGACCGGTGTCCGCTTAGAGGGCGCTAGTCCGCGCGGCGGGATGCCTAGGTCGGGCACCACGCTCATGAGGGCTATGCTGGACGCGCACCCGGAGGTCAGGTGAGTCATCGTGGTGACCGGTGTCCGCTTAGAGGGCGCTAGTCCGCGCGGCGGGATGCCTAGGTCGGGCACCACGCTCATGAGGGCTATGCTGGACGCGCACCCGGAGGTCAGGTGAGTCATCGTGGTGACCGGTGTCCGCTTAGAGGGCGCTAGTCCGCGCGGCGGGATGCCTAGGTCGGGCACCACGCTCATGAGGGCTATGCTGGACGCGCACCCGGAGGTCAGGTGAGTCATCGTGGTGACCGGTGTCCGCTTAGAGGGCGCTAGTCCGCGCGGCGGGATGCCTAGGTCGGGCACCACGCTCATGAGGGCTATGCTGGACGCGCACCCGGAGGTCAGGTGAGTCATCGTGGTGACCGGTGTCCGCTTAGAGGGCGCTAGTCCGCGCGGCGGGATGCCTAGGTCGGGCACCACGCTCATGAGGGCTATGCTGGACGCGCACCCGGAGGTCAGGTGAGTCATCGTGGTGACCGGTGTCCGCTTAGAGGGCGCTAGTCCGCGCGGCGGGATGCCTAGGTCGGGCACCACGCTCATGAGGGCTATGCTGGACGCGCACCCGGAGGTCAGGTGAGTCATCGTGGTGACCGGTGTCCGCTTAGAGGGCGCTAGTCCGCGCGGCGGGATGCCTAGGTCGGGCACCACGCTCATGAGGGCTATGCTGGACGCGCACCCGGAGGTCAGGTGAGTCATCGTGGTGACCGGTGTCCGCTTAGAGGGCGCTAGTCCGCGCGGCGGGATGCCTAGGTCGGGCACCACGCTCATGAGGGCTATGCTGGACGCGCACCCGGAGGTCAGGTGAGTCATCGTGGTGACCGGTGTCCGCTTAGAGGGCGCTAGTCCGCGCGGCGGGATGCCTAGGTCGGGCACCACGCTCATGAGGGCTATGCTGGACGCGCACCCGGAGGTCAGGTGAGTCATCGTGGTGACCGGTGTCCGCAAAGAGGGATCTCATGGGTGATCTAATTCATTTTTTGTATCCCTTTTCATCTCTTTCTCTTTTCTCCTTTGCATTCATGTCGTTCCTGTTCCCTCTGGGAGACCATAACCATAAACGATTAGTCATCGGTGCACCGTCAATCCTTGTCTATTATATCATTAGAACATACATCCGTCAATGCGTTTGTCATTTTCATACTTCATTCACATTTAGTGCACATTCTTATTTTCACATTTTTGTGCTAGCGTTTTTTTTTTCTTTTTGCGTTAGCGTGGACAGTTTTTCTACTTACTATGCACCCCACCTAGATGGTTGATGTGCGTTCATGCAACCCCGGTTTGATTAGTGTTTTCAGTTTTCTAATGGCGCTCAAATATGAGTTTTGTGCCTTGCCTCTATTTCGGGTAAAGAGTGGAGGACTTCTTTTTAAGGAAACAATTTCGCTTCTTAGTAATTGTCTCTATAATGGTATCAATTTCACCGGTTATATTCATGTCAGTAAATCAAATAATAAACATACGGCCATACAGAAAAAGGAAAAACGTAATGTTCGTGAAATTAAAAAAACTATGACATCGCGGAACATTTGGCAGCTTCACTTCCAATTTTCATAAGTATAATAATGAGGGTTTAGGTCAATGGAAGCAAATACAAATATTACTGCTACCAGCTTGAAATCTTAATTGATACTTTGAATGTGGCTGTTTTACTGCCTGGTGAGTTTCATGTTGCTTGTGCTTGTTCCAGGTGTGGTCAGGAAACCAGGGTAATTCCAAGACTGCTTCAAATGAGGAGTCATTGGATAAAGTCTGAGAAGGAGAGTCTAAGGCTACAGGAAGCTGGCCTCACGAAGCAGGTGAGTCCTGACCTAACATAATTATTCTTTTGGTTGTTTTATTTTTATACTTTGTTACTAAACTTGTTAAAATCTATAGTCCATCCTCTTTAAAGGTATAATTTCAATAAACAAAACAAATAAAAATTCAAATTTCCATTTAAAAAAACTTATTTCGGGGGGGGGGGGGGGGGGGGGGGGAGGAATATTAACGTTTAAAGGTCGGTTGGTTTAAAACGAGGTATGATTATTCCCATGTTCAAAATGGTATTGCCATCTTTCATGTACATCAAACGAAGCACTCAATATATTCAAAGTTGTTCTGAATCGGCCTTGTTAATTCTGACACCTGTTTGCCGGTGTTCACACTGTACAATCACTGATTCATATGTTTTGTATTTGAAATATAGATTTTATCGCTCGCTCGTCGATGGTGTTTGGAGCCAACAGGGTTGATTTAGTCAATTTAAATTGAAGTTTCCCACTGAAAATCAGTCTTGTTTCTAAGCGGGTAGACTATAAATACGAATTTATTTATCTTATTTTACTTATTTATTTTTGTGAATGGTGTCAAACTGTGCCTTGTATTTCTAGGTACTGGACTCTGCAATCGCAGCGTTTTGCTTGGAAGTTATTGCTCTGCACGGGGAGCCGGCTCCGCGACTTTGTAACAAGGATCCTCTCACACTCAAGTCGGCAGCTTATCTCTCCGAACTCTTCCCGGAAGCCAAGTTTATATTCATGCTCAGAGACGGGCGGGCGACAGTCCATTCAATCATCACTAGAAAGGTAATTTGCTCACATAATTCCCACTTCTGAATGCCTCCACCTATGATGAAGTTTGACAGACCCAGAAATTAATAATTGCCTCCTTACTCCCCACTAATGGAACTGTAAAGGCCTGCGGCCAATTGTCAATATTGGGATCGCAAACACAATCCGAAAATCGGAAAAAAGTTAACATGGTTCTTATGGTGCTGTTCTCAACTTAATCGTAATGTCATAGTGATTGTGTATGAAAAATGTAAAATTGCTATCCGAAAGACGAAGCTTACAGTTGTGGTTAGGGTTTTATGCGAGAAAAGACATCCCCATATTTCTCATCAATTCATTACTCATATATTTTAATGAAAGGCATTTTAATTTTTTATTATTTAGAGAAAATAAATATCCTCATAATTTGCACTATAGCCTACTACAACATATACATTTTTTCCCCTGTTACTAAAAAAAAAAAATCAAAAATCTTGCGGCACAGTAGTATGCATAGTATGGGTAGTATGTAGTAGTAGTGTGCAGTAGTAGTTGGGTTTTTTTGTGAAAGTGGCACAAGAGTTAAACTGGACAATGACTGGACCATGTGCAGTGGCGTAACTAGCACTTGTTTTTTGGGGGGGCGAATACTTTTTAAACCAGAATAGATTATTGGTCGGGGTGACCATGTGTAAGAAGTATGAAAAAACAGCAGACTGATAAAGGCTGCTTCTGAGAGCCTGTTCATAGAGAATTATTTCTGTAAGATAGGTTGATATTATTTAGACACGAGTTCCTTACAAATATATTATGATATCTATTAAACAGGGATAATTGCATAGCAAATAGTGACATTTCTCCCGGTCGCAACAGCGGGTGAACCCATAAAAAATTGCATTTTGCCCCCCCATGCCCCTTCTTGACCGAACTAGGGGGGGCGGCGACCCCCCTCGCCCCCCCGTAGTTACGCCTATGACCATGTGCACAAAATACAATCGTACGTTCTTTTTTCAGGTGACAATCACAGGGTTTGACTTGACAAGTTATCGACAGTGCTTAACTAAGTGGAATTCCGCCACGACACTAATGTACAATCAGTGCCAGGAGGTGGGCTCCGACCGCTGCCTCATGGTTCGCTACGAGCAGCTAGTGCTTCATCCGAGGGAGTGGATGCACAGGATACTTCGCTTCCTTGACATTCCGTGGAACGAGTCTGTGCTCCATCACGAGGACCACATTAACAAGCCAGGCGGAGTACCGCTGTCCAAGTAGGTTGCTCGGATGTATACATCGTCGTCCGTTTACACAAGGGATGTACACCAATAATCAATATTCACTAGTCAATCAAATTTCGATAACACAGTTATGATCAAATGGTTTGTTTTTTGAAGAAGCAAGTTCGTAGTTCATTATTTCTTCTTCTCGAGCCTTTGTTGTAAAGAAATACTCAAAGGTGCCAAAATTCTGGGCCTTGGCGCTCATATGTGATTACTCGCAACAGTGTCACATCAGATGTGTCCAAGGAATGTTGGTATATCGTTGTGCATCCCTAGTGGACAATACGTATGTATATATTATACAAGTTTTGTTTACCTCAAAGGGATAATAGAGCAAATAGACCATGTTTTTTGCCGGCTACCGAACTATTAATTCAAGAAGACCAACATCCATTTTCCCCATCTTTTTGTAAATTTTACTTAAGGCTAAGTTTCAAGCTTTAAAAAACCGTAAAGTGTGAAGTCACCGATTCCAAGTCTTCCACATTTTGAATATTTGTTCTCTCTTTTCCTTGTTTTATTCTGGTTACCCACTTTGGTCCTTTGAGTTCAGATGGTACGCTAAAAAGCTGTAGGAACTACCGAACTACTACTCTTAATTCGTCGGATACTGCACTTACCACTTTATGTGCTTTTCAGGATAGAAAGTGTAAAACCTAAAAATATTTTAAAACTAATGCACCTATTTTAATTTCACAGGGTAGAGAGATCTTCGGATCAGATCATCAAACCCGTGAACCTGGAAGCGCTGAACAAATGGGTCGGAAACATTCCCGACGACGTTGTCCGCGACATGGCAGAGATCGCTCCCATGTTGGAGAAGCTGGGTTACGACCCGAGAGCGAACCCTCCAGCGTACGGAACTCCGGACTCGTTTGTCGCCGACAATACCAAACAGATACGAGCCGACGAGAAACAGTGGGAAAACAAAGCCAAAGACTTGCTCAATATTCAGAAAATGTTTCCCGAATCGAACGTAGACGATTCGGCAACCGAGGCGGTGGTGCTAGCCGCGTGAAAACAGACTCCGTACGTTCTATTACTGTCAATTAATCAAGCGTGTTTGAGCTCGTGAAATGTGTTTGTGCCGGTACACGGAACGTTTTAACCCGGGATAGGATTCTTTCCTTATTACGCATCGTGGTGTGTACTTAAGAAGATAGGACATGAAAAGAGATACTTACTATATTTTTAAACCCCACCCATCTCCTTGCACACTCTTCCCCACAGTACAAATTATCCCTGATGCCATTGATCCATACAATGGGTGATAATAATTCCTGTTAAATGTTACAATTGAAAGTGATTCTCATGTTGTTACATGAACATATAGGACTGTTCTATATAAGTTACGGTACTATTTAAACTGTATATAAGTGAACGTGGTATGTGTTATGTTTCTGTGTGTAAGTAATCGTGGGACCGTCTTCTAGGAGCACTCAATCAAATCATACGAGAAGCTTGTCTGGTTTAGGACATCCAGGTCAAATTATTGTTACGAAATACCGTATCTACTATCTACTTGATTATAAGGTGTGTATTGGTTTTTTAAAATTGAAAATGATAAAAATTATGGTGTAGTTAAGCACAGGACGAATTGTTTCTCAAACAAAATTACAGTTTACATTTTTTTGTACATGAGTAGCTTTTATGAAGTAAATTGTTTTAAAAAAAGGAATTATTTTTCAAACTTGTGCTACATCAATTGAAGTAAATGTGGTACTTGAAACTGTTTGTGCAATATAATTAATATATTATAATAGATGTTGCATGTTTCATCTAATTTGTGTCATTCAATGATATGTACATTTTATGGTCAAAGACTTATCTGAAACTTTCCTTCTGTGTTTGTTTTAACTTTAAAAAATATTGAAGAAAGAATGAATTCTAAGAAAGGTGCACACATTGCAAAGCAAGTATTTGTGTACATATGTTAAATACTATTTAAAAAATTTGTTGACTTCAATGAGAAGTAAAATCTTTAGTTTTAAAATGGTATGAATTAAAATGCGTATGTGTACATAAAGAAAACTGGCTTTATCTATCTGTATAACACCTAATAATTGATGTACTTTTATGTTTTAGTATTTATAAGATAATGGTCAACCTTTATCCTGTATTGATGGATAATTTAGATTTCCTATTGTGTTCATCTTTAGAACGAACCAAAATCGAAATCGCCCCATATATGTGTGGCAATTCTGCAAGACAGTGGGAATGGACAGCTAGCGGTGAACGAGAAAGCCCGTCTGCCTCCCAACCTGACAACCCAATTAGCAATAATCGAAATCGACCCATATATGTGTGGCAATTGTGCAAGACAGTGGGAATGGACAGCTAGCGGTGAACGAGAGAGCCCATCTGCCTCCCAAGCTGACAACCCAATTAGCAACAAGTTTCTGTTCAGTAGACTTTAAGGATGTCAATAACCAGATGTGTCATAACCTAGTAAACAAATTTATTTTTATTGTTATGAGTGTCAAAAGATTTACAATGTGGACATACTCATTTATAACCGTCACACATTGCTCATTGCATCGCGCTCCCGAGTATTCAGAATCATTGTTTACCCACAATCTACATCGCGCACGTCGACTACGAGTTACAAACAAGAGTACAGATCGCTTCCGTGCTGCAGATCGGCAAACCGTCCCGACGGTCACAGAAGTAGCTGCACACCGCTGCATTGAATACATAGGCCTACCCATTCAGGTGGGCAGTCAAATTGAAACCAGGATCTGTAGTCACTACACACTATGAAGGATGATATACTATTTAATCAGTTGACAAAATTACATAAACACAAGAGTCCTTAATCTGAGAGTTCTATCAACTTTTCAATACAGGCTTTCCCAGACAATTTGTTTTAGGATAGGCTTTCCGAGACCAACAATTGGATGATCATTTTCGTAAAACTGTTTCTAGTTGGATCACCGCCATCAGAACATATTATACCGCCTTCACATTCAATTTCAGTCGATAGTGATTGGTCTGTTTGCTTCAACTTAAAAAACATAGTACTGTACATACTTGTACTCAATGAAAAAATTAAACATAAAGTTGTATTCAAGAAATTACATCCAACTTTTTCACCTAATTTTTCCATTTTAAGAATGCCCCCAATGTCTTAAAAAGGAGAATTGTATTGTGCAAAACGGGTTTTAGTTTTTAATTCATGAAGTAACTTTTTTATTTTCTTTGGTTTCGTGTTTACATTTATTAATGAAAACAGTTATGATTTCTTTTGGGTCCCCTTTGTCTACGATGAGCCAACTAATATACAAATTCCTTAAAATGATGGGTAGAGCCCTGTGAAAGTGGGTTTATTTGTTTCCACATACCAATGACATAATAAGCTGCTAGAGGAGAAAGTGGTGGGGATAACCCGTCCGTACCTGCACCATCTTTGATCTGCACCGTTGAAAACTTTCAGTTTTTACCTGATGCCATCCATACTAACGAACGAAGGCTTGTGCATTGTGGAAAGAGTCTGTTGCAACGCTGTACAACACTACACTAAAACATGTAATTATACCTTATCGGAGAGGGTGCTTCGACAGGTGCTCAAGATTATGTGTTAAATGGGTGCTTTCTGCTTTGCTTGCTCTTCCAATATAACTACTACTGATAGAGGTGGCTCAGTGGTAAGACGCGAGACTCTAATTCGGGAGGTCGTCGGTTCGATTCCGGCCACCGGCAGTCCTGACTGAAGGTTTTTCCGAGGTTTTCCTCAGTCGTAAAAGCGAATGCTGGGATTGAGTCCTACTATCAGCCCTCGGACAATCCTTCCCCACTATATCCAAACACCCTAATAACCTAGTTAGTCACCTGAAGAGGGGCACATCAGGTAAAGCTGGTGTGCACCCTAGAACGGGTATTCCTACAAAAATTATTATTATTATTGTGTCACCATCAATCTAGAACAAGTAGACATCAGAATATAGGACATCAGAATACTGACATATGCATAGTGATAATAATAATAATTTGGCAACTTTGCTATGTCAGGGGTGATTCGGGAGGCCCAAGGTTGATTGTGGACGATAAGTTTGTTGATTGTTGATAGTTTTGGGTCTCGGAATTGTTTGGCGACCAACGTTAGGGGAAATGCCAGAGAGTGAATTATGTGAAGTCGTACTTTATGGATCGATCCAATGACTGAGGACGTTAGGATTTCAGGATGCGAAATAACTAGACTTGGTTTAAACAACAATAAGGAACCGTATTTCAATTATCGAAACACATTTGTCTTAAAGGGATAGTCGGGTGAAAAACTAAATAACTACCATTTGTAGATGTCCACCTTTAAATATAAAAAACATGACTAAAAGATACCATACTTTAAAAGCAGGCGGTTAAAAAATTAAAGAAAACGCGATTATTTGGTTTGGTGCTACCAAGTAGCACCGAGCAACTTTTCTCATGGTAATTCCCATATAAAAAAAATGTTGCCTTGAGAAAGTAAAACCACCGCTAAAATAGGGCACTGATCAAAAATCGATCAGGAGGTTTAATGTGCATCGTTTCTCTACCGATAACGTGCTTCTTAGTACGAACGTTTACTTCTACAAAATACCCTGCAATTAATTTTTTTTGTGACATGATGTGTAGAAAAGTTGCAATCTGTTTTGAGCGGTACTGTCCGCAGTCGCCGAGCGTTTCGCGGAGCGCGGGCTGGTCTCGTATAACACAATGAGTCCTCTGTCTATCGGGAAGGCGCCAGCGACCTCAGAACCGATACAGTTACACTACGCTTTAGAAGAAAAATGCAGCAAGAGCTGCCGAAGGGAATCTAGTAGAATAGCTAATTGTTCACTATTTTTTTTCTTGCATTGAAGCAACCTATATCAATTGTATTTTACACATAACTGAATTTCATCGACTTATGACTAATTGGTGATTTTTTAGTTCTTCATCTGACTATCCCTTTAACCCTTGCAATGATGATTGTGGCGACCCTGTTTAGGCTACTTTAGATCACACAATTCCATCTTGTTCCCGCACCTCGTCAGCTGTACCTGGTCATTTCGTAGTCTGTCCGTCGTCAGTCGCTCTCACGTTTGAGTCTCCGATGCAGCTTCCTCGACCCGCCGTCCTGCTGTTCTTCTGCATTGACCCTCGTAGCTACGACGTGCTCACTGGTGCTCGACCATCCTCCCTGTTCACTCCAGGGGCAGATCTAGCCTTGATTTATGGGAAGGCGGTTTCATGGAAGGCGATTGCCAATTATTATAGGGGGTTGGGGGGCTTAAGTGCATTCTATATATACAAGTTTTGGGGAGTAATGTACATTATGTTTAATTAATTAAATAAATTACATTTTCAAAACATACTTTACTTCAGTCAATACTGACATTGTCACATTTTGGGTGAAGCAATAACATAGTTGTCACTAATGTTGACGCATAAACGAACTACACACGTCATATTTTTTTTTTTATTTTGAGATAATTACGGAATTTTCAGGGTTGTCATTCGGAAATAACGTAATTTCACACTAAGTGTCAATTTGTAAATGAACCTGAGAATATTCATTAAATTTGATTCCTTTTGATTAATCTCATTTACATCTACTTTAAAGTCGATCGATGATAACTGTACATGTAATATAAATCATTCAAATTGTATGTAATGCAAGTTGAGATTAAGCTTGTGAATATTGTAGAAAAAAATATGCACCTACCGCTATTAGTTTTTTATTTATTGAGTGTTGAAATGCGTTGGAATTCCCTATGTTATACATTGTAACTGAACAAAAACCTACACTTTCAATCGTATAACTTTGCGTAGCACCTTCAAAAAGTAATATATTGTAACAAATTTTCATCTTAAATGTAGATAACTTCATGACTTACATACGTTTGAAAAAGATGATTGAACGCGATCCGTTTTCGAGGTATTCGCGTTGGTGTGTCAATTTTACGTCAAATCTACTCAAATTAGAAACTATAAATATACTTTATTAATAAAAAAAAATATATAATTTCAAGAAGTTCAGTATTAAATGCTACTCATATGTAATAATTCTTGAAATTCATAATTTAGAATAAAAAAAAGTATTTTTTCATGTCCATTTAATTTTAATAGTTTAGTTGTTGTATTGGATGGGTAGTTCACTTCATCGATCGACTTTAAGGGTACCGTAAAACGAGGTGACTTTGACCCGCCGAGGTGACATTGTCCTATTTTTAAACTTTGTTTATTAAATTCACAAGTAATTATTGTATGGTCGGATAAAAATTTTTTTTGTTTCATAAATTACTATGGATTGTAACATTATAAACAGTCTTTTGTTGTGTCCAAAAAAATTACACTGAAACTGAAAAAAACAGTCGCAAAAATTCCACCATTTATTATTGTTTAAATCACCCGCAAAAATGTCTAAGTTCTGATCACAAGACGATAGTGAAAGAGCAAGGAAAGAATGGGGCAATGCTGCACTGAATATAGGGTGGGTGACATTGTCCCAGTAGAGGTTTATTATAGAAACTACATAGTAAATTGACAGTGAGTTAAAGTCACCTCGAATCCAAGGTGACTTTAGCTCACTTTATTTTAATTCTTTCTAAAGCTGTTAATTATGAAATATATGTTTTGCCATAGTTATTTGTTAGAGTAAGATAAGCAAATGATATGATGAACAAATTTTAATTTTAAAATACATTTTTAAGGACATTTTAAATGAATTCATTAAAAAAGTGTTAAAAGTGGGCCAAAGTCACCTCGTTTTACGGTATATAAACAAACCTGCGTGACATACCACAGATTTTGAGATAATTACAGAAGTTTAACGGGCTGTCAGTGGAAAATTACCTAATGTCACACACAGTAGCGATTTGTAAGAGAACCTGAGTATGGCATGCGCATACGTCGGCAGGGGCGGATACAGGCTCGATTAGATACACAAAGCATGGCAACTAAAGTTCGGTAACGACTCCAAAATAATCATTATTCAAAATGTCCATTTTTTTTGGTCATAGGGGGGCGGTCGCCCCCCGCCCGCCCCCCCCCTGTATCCGCCCTTAAATAAAAATAAAAAAATAAATTCACATTTAGAGTCTACCCACTCAGTAATTAAACTGATTTGCAGTGGGGGACATTAATTTAAAGCGACTAAACCAACCCTGTAGGCACCGAACACCATCGACGAGTGAGCGATAACCAATCAAAGATCGATATGACAAATACGAAACATATGAATCGGTGATTGGACAGTGCGAACACCTGTGGACAAATGTACGTACGGTTCGACCCCCCTTCACTGCCACCTTCCCATCTTATATATCCCCCTGCTATCCCCTATATTTATCGCGTCTTGCATTTTGTGGCCAGGTGACTCGGTGAACCCAAACCGATAACACTCATACCGCGCACGCGCAGTTACGTTTTTCCGCGAATAAGTGAGTGGAGATGGCAGATTTTACATGACGAATGAGCATGGTTTGTCGTGAGCCCCAGTACGGAGCGAGGCGCCGTTTATGTAAGTACGTGTGGTCGTGGTGTTGTGTGATGTAGACAGGTGGTTGTCTTTGTTCTTTAGTGTAGTGCGTGTTGTGTTGTGTCACTGTGTGATGTGTCGCTTTTGACTTTGTAGTAATAGTCAAACAAAATGAACGATGTGAGGCACATAAAACATAAACATTTGAATTATGAAGAGAGACTGGTAGCAAAGACATTAGACCGACCAAGGCCTGACTTGTGTGTATAACTCAGCTATGCCAAATCAAAAATAGAACTTCTAATAGAACTTTTAATAAATCAACAACATACGAAAAATACGAATGGATTGGCGGATGTCCTGTAGTTATGCATTCTTCTCACTAACTACCCTTTTTAAATGTTAACTGAAATGTTAACTGATTTGTGCCCTACCCATTTCAAACCCCACGAACCGCCACTGGCAAACACTCGATTAATTGACAGTGATAAAACGTACGGACTTTGTTTTCATGCGGCTAGCATCACCAACTCAGTTGCTGAATCGTCTACATTTGATTCGAGATACGAGGTAGGCCTACAATATGATGAATATTGAGCAAGGCTTTGGCCTTGTTTTGCCACTGCTTCTTGTTGGCGCGTATCTGTTTGGTATTGTTGGCGACGAACGAGTCCGGAGTTCCGTAATCTGGAGGGTTCGCTCTCGGGTCGTAGCCCAGCTTCTCCAACATGGGCGCGATCTTTGCCATGTCGCGGACAACGTCGTCGGGAATGTTGCCGACCCATTTGTTCAGCGCTTCCAGATTCACAGGCTTGATGATCTGCTCCGAAGATTTCTCTGTCCTGTGAAATTAAAATAGGCATATTAGTTTTAAAATATTTTTAGGTGTTACACTTTGATCACATTCTATCCTGAAAGAAAAGCACATTAAGTAGTAAGTTATAAGTAGGCCTATGGGAATCAAAACTAGCAGCTCGGTAGTTCCTACAGCTATTAAGTGTACCATTTGAACTCAAAGAAAGCTACCAAAGTGGATACCAGAATTAAACAAGGAAAAGACGGGAACAAATATTCAAAATGTGGAAGACTTGGAATCGGTGACTTAACTCTTGACGATTTTTTAAAGCTTGTAACTAAGCCTAAAATACAATTTACAAAAAGATGGGGGAAATGGATGTTGGTCTTCGTGAATTAATAATTCGGTAGCAGGCAAAAAACGTGGTCTAGGTAAACAGAACTTGTATGTGTATTGTCAACTAGCGATGCACAACGATTATCTATGATCGAAATGACGACTGCATTACCGAACGATAATATATTTACAAACATGAAGCAATGTTTTACAGATTCCGTGATCTTACGTCGCCTAACTGAGCACCTAGCAATACACCAACATTCCTCGGACACATCTGATGTGACGCTGTTGCGAGTAATCACATATCAGGGCCAAGGCCCAGTATTTTGGCACCTTTGAGTATATCATTACTTAAAGACCCCAGAAGAACACATAATGCACTACGAACATGCTTAACCATTGAATCATAATAGATGATTTTCGCACTTAGTAGTATCAGATACAAAAAATATATTAATGCAAGTCCTAAGTAAAAAATAAATTTTTAAATAGGTTTGATTCAGTCGCATTTATTGAAGTTTCAACTCGGGGATCTAAAACGCGTACAAGGTGGCTGTGACGTCATTATTCAGTAGACGGGGCGTAACAGACCAATCGCTGAGGCGGTGAGCGTACACAGACACAAACCATGACGTCAAATCCCATCAACATGGCGGTGGCTCGTTTTTCGCGCCCTTTTATTTATCGTTACTAAACCAATTATTTTGAGGCATATATATTGATCCGTTTTTCAAGATTCAAAGACACAAAATTATTAAATGAGAGACGAGGTGTTTAAAAATCGATTCAAATTTTCATACGCGTGTTCCTATTGTGTTATCGAAATTTGATTGAATAGTGAATATTGATTACAGTTGTGTAAACGGACGACGATGTATACGTAAGAGCAACCTACTTGGACAGCGGTACTCCGCCTGGCTTGTTAATGTGGTCCTCGTGATGGAGAACAGACTCGTTCCACGGAATGTCAAGGAAGCGAAGTATCCTGTGCAACCACTCCCTCGGATGAAGCACTAGCTGCTCGTAGCGAACCATGAGGCAGCGGTCGGAGCCCACCTCCTGGCACTGATTGTACATTAGTGTCGTGGCGGAATTCCACTTAGTTAAGCACTGTCGATAACTTTTCAAGCTAAACCCTCTGATTGTCACCTGAGAGAAGAACGTAAGATTGTATTTAGTGCATGGTCCAGTTTAACTCTTGTGCCAGTTGTCAGAAGAAAAGACAAAATTACTACTGCGTACTACTACAACATACAACTACATACTACTCATACTATGCATACTGCTGTGCCGGAAGATTTTAGATGTTTTCTTTTTAAATTACAGGGAAAAAATGTAAAGTGCAAATTTTGGGGATATTTATTTTCTTTAAATCACTAAAGATTAAAATGGCTTTCAATCAAATACATGAAGAACAACATGAACGACAACATGATCGTACATGAATACAATGAACTTTATTAATGAAAATATATGCATGTCTTTTCTTGCATACAACCCTAACCACAATTGTTGGCATCGTGATTGGGTTAGCAACTGTACATTTTCCCGTACACAATCACTATGGCATTACGATTTAGTTGCAAACAGCACCATAAGAACCATTTTAACTTTTTTCCTATTTTCGGATTGTATTTGCGATCCCAATATGGACAATTGTGATGAGGCCTTTACAGTTCCATTTGTGGGGAGTAAGGAGGGCATTTTTAATTCCAGGCTCTGTCAAACTTCATCATAGATGGACGCATTCAGAAGTGGGATTTATGTGAGCAAATTACCTTTCTAGTGATGATTGAATGGACTGTCGCACGCCCGTCTCTGAGCATGAATATAAACTTGGCTTTCGGGAAGAGTTCGGAGAGATAAGCTGCCGACTTGAGTGTGAGAGGATCCTTGTTGCAAAGTCGTGGAGCCGGCTCCCCGTGC
The DNA here is from genome assembly GCA_945910005.1 of Isoperla grammatica. Lineage (NCBI taxonomy): Eukaryota > Metazoa > Arthropoda > Insecta > Plecoptera > Perlodidae > Isoperla > Isoperla grammatica. The sequence continues at coordinate 128,109,287 of OX246737.1, forward strand.
AGAGCAATAACTTCCAAGATAAACTCTGCGGTTGCAGAGTCCAGTACCTAGAAATACAAGGCACAGTTTGTCACCATTCAAATAAATTAATAAGTAAAATAAGATAAATAAATGTATATTTATATTCTACCCACTTAGTAACAAGACTCATTTTCAGTGGGCGACTTTAATTTAAAGCGACTATACCAATCCGGTTGACTCCAAACACCATCGACGAGTAAACGATAACCAATCACAGATCTACCTATATTTCAAATATGAAACACACGAATCAGTGATTGGACAATGGACAGTGCGAACACCTGCGGACAGATGCCAGAATCAACAAGGCCAATTCAGAACAACTTTGAATTTATTGAGTGCTTCGTTTGATGTACATGAAAGATGACAATAGCATTTTGAACACAGGAAAAAGCATTTCAAATTTGCCCCTCCGGCCCCCCCGTCCCCCCCCCCCCCCCCAAAGCCACCCTCCTACAGGAGGATGTGTTTTTTAATAGAAATTTGAGTTTTTATTTATGTTTTGTTCATTGCAATTATACCTTTAAAGAGGGTAGGCTATAACAAGTTCAGTAAAACGTATAAAAAAAAAAGCCAAACAATAGGTTATGCCAGGACCCACCTGCTTTGTGAGGCCAGCTTCCTGTAGCCTGAGCCTCTCAATCGTAGTCTTTGTCCAATCTCTCCTCATGATTAGCAGTCTTGGAATTACCCTGGTTTCCTGACCACACCTGGAATAAGCACAAATAACGTGAAACTCACCAGGCAGTAAATCATCCACAGTCAAAGTATGAATTTAGTTTTAAAGCTGGTAGCAGCAATATTTGTATTTGCTTCCATTGACCCAATTCCCCATATTATATACTTATGGAAATTGGAGGTAATGGTGGGTTTACACACCGGAATAAGGTTTAAGGTTTAACATTTAATATTTTGTTCTAAGGAAAGTATTTTCCAAACTGATTTACTAGGATCGCTACCATTGGCCGGATTTATAAAAGCTCGTCTCTCATTGGCTGGGCTAAGAATTTTTGGGATAAGGGCTAACAAGTTGGAATAGTTTCAACTTTCGTCCTAGCCCTTAAATCTTAGGAAGTTATGTGAACGCCATGATGCTACTAGCTTGATTCAACTTGGTTAAACCTTAGACCTTAAACCTTATTACGGTGTGTAAACCGGGCTTAACAAAGCTGCCAAATGTTCTGCGATGCCCATATAGTTTTTTAATTTCATGAATATTACGTTTTTCTTTATGGCCGTATGTATATTATTCGATTTACTGACATGAACATGAAAAACTAAATATCTTCTCACTTGACGCATGTATGGTCCAATGATATAATATACAAGGACTGACCGTGCACCGATGATCAATCGTTTATGATTATGGTCTCAAAGAGGGAACAGGAACGACATGAATGCGAAGGAGAAGAGAGAAAGAGATAAAAAATGATAAAAATGAACAAGATCACACATGAGATGCCCTCTTTGCGGACACCGGTCACCACGATGACTCACCTGACCTCCGGGTGCGCGTCCAGCATAGCCCTCATGAGCGTGGTGCCCGACCTAGGCATCCCGCCGCGCGGACTAGCGCCCTCTAAGCGGACACCGGTCACCACGATGACTCACCTGACCTCCGGGTGCGCGTCCAGCATAGCCCTCATGAGCGTGGTGCCCGACCTAGGCATCCCGCCGCGCGGACTAGCGCCCTCTAAGCGGACACCGGTCACCACGATGACTCACCTGACCTCCGGGTGCGCGTCCAGCATAGCCCTCATGAGCGTGGTGCCCGACCTAGGCATCCCGCCGCGCGGACTAGCGCCCTCTAAGCGGACACCGGTCTCCACGATGACTCACCTGACCTCCGGGTGCGCGTCCAGCATAGCCCTCATGAGCGTGGTGCCCGACCTAGGCATCCCGCCGCGCGGACTAGCGCCCTCTAAGCGGACACCGGTCACCACGATGACTCACCTGACCTCCGGGTGCGCGTCCAGCATAGCCCTCATGAGCGTGGTGCCCGACCTAGGCATCCCGCCGCGCGGACTAGCGCCCTCTAAGCGGACACCGGTCACCACGATGACTCACCTGACCTCCGGGTGCGCGTCCAGCATAGCCCTCATGAGCGTGGTGCCCGACCTAGGCATCCCGCCGCGCGGACTAGCGCCCTCTAAGCGGACACCGGTCACCACGATGACTCACCTGACCTCCGGGTGCGCGTCCAGCATAGCCCTCATGAGCGTGGTGCCCGACCTAGGCATCCCGCCGCGCGGACTAGCGCCCTCTAAGCGGACACCGGTCTCCACGATGACTCACCTGACCTCCGGGTGCGCGTCCAGCATAGCCCTCATGAGCGTGGTGCCCGACCTAGGCATCCCGCCGCGCGGACTAGCGCCCTCTAAGCGGACACCGGTCACCACGATGACTCACCTGACCTCCGGGTGCGCGTCCAGCATAGCCCTCATGAGCGTGGTGCCCGACCTAGGCATCCCGCCGCGCGGACTAGCGCCCTCTAAGCGGACACCGGTCACCACGATGACTCACCTGACCTCCGGGTGCGCGTCCAGCATAGCCCTCATGAGCGTGGTGCCCGACCTAGGCATCCCGCCGCGCGGACTAGCGCCCTCTAAGCGGACACCGGTCACCACGATGACTCACCTGACCTCCGGGTGCGCGTCCAGCATAGCCCTCATGAGCGTGGTGCCCGACCTAGGCATCCCGCCGCGCGGACTAGCGCCCTCTAAGCGGACACCGGTCACCACGATGACTCACCTGACCTCCGGGTGCGCGTCCAGCATAGCCCTCATGAGCGTGGTGCCCGACCTAGGCATCCCGCCGCGCGGACTAGCGCCCTCTAAGCGGACACCGGTCACCACGATGACTCACCTGACCTCCGGGTGCGCGTCCAGCATAGCCCTCATGAGCGTGGTGCCCGACCTAGGCATCCCGCCGCGCGGACTAGCGCCCTCTAAGCGGACACCGGTCTCCACGATGACTCACCTGACCTCCGGGTGCGCGTCCAGCATAGCCCTCATGAGCGTGGTGCCCGACCTAGGCATCCCGCCGCGCGGACTAGCGCCCTCTAAGCGGACACCGGTCACCACGATGACTCACCTGACCTCCGGGTGCGCGTCCAGCATAGCCCTCATGAGCGTGGTGCCCGACCTAGGCATCCCGCCGCGCGGACTAGCGCCCTCTAAGCGGACACCGGTCACCACGATGACTCACCTGACCTCCGGGTGCGCGTCCAGCATAGCCCTCATGAGCGTGGTGCCCGACCTAGGCATCCCGCCGCGCGGACTAGCGCCCTCTAAGCGGACACCGGTCACCACGATGACTCACCTGACCTCCGGGTGCGCGTCCAGCATAGCCCTCATGAGCGTGGTGCCCGACCTAGGCATCCCGCCGCGCGGACTAGCGCCCTCTAAGCGGACACCGGTCACTACGATGACTCACCTGACCTCCGGGTGCGCGTCCAGCATAGCCCTCATGAGCGTGGTGCCCGACCTAGGCATCCCGCCGCGCGGACTAGCGCCCTCTAAGCGGACACCGGTCACCACGATGACTCACCTGACCTCCGGGTGCGCGTCCAGCATAGCCCTCATGAGCGTGGTGCCCGACCTAGGCATCCCGCCGCGCGGACTAGCGCCCTCTAAGCGGACACCGGTCACCACGATGACTCACCTGACCTCCGGGTGCGCGTCCAGCATAGCCCTCATGAGCGTGGTGCCCGACCTAGGCATCCCGCCGCGCGGACTAGCGCCCTCTAAGCGGACACCGGTCACCACGATGACTCACCTGACCTCCGGGTGCGCGTCCAGCATAGCCCTCATGAGCGTGGTGCCCGACCTAGGCATCCCGCCGCGCGGACTAGCGCCCTCTAAGCGGACACCGGTCACCACGATGACTCACCTGACCTCCGGGTGCGCGTCCAGCATAGCCCTCATGAGCGTGGTGCCCGACCTAGGCATCCCGCCGCGCGGACTAGCGCCCTCTAAGCGGACACCGGTCACCACGATGACTCACCTGACCTCCGGGTGCGCGTCCAGCATAGCCCTCATGAGCGTGGTGCCCGACCTAGGCATCCCGCCGCGCGGACTAGCGCCCTCTAAGCGGACACCGGTCACCACGATGACTCACCTGACCTCCGGGTGCGCGTCCAGCATAGCCCTCATGAGCGTGGTGCCCGACCTAGGCATCCCGCCGCGCGGACTAGCGCCCTCTAAGCGGACACCGGTCACCACGATGACTCACCTGACCTCCGGGTGCGCGTCCAGCATAGCCCTCATGAGCGTGGTGCCCGACCTAGGCATCCCGCCGCGCGGACTAGCGCCCTCTAAGCGGACACCGGTCACCACGATGACTCACCTGACCTCCGGGTGCGCGTCCAGCATAGCCCTCATGAGCGTGGTGCCCGACCTAGGCATCCCGCCGCGCGGACTAGCGCCCTCTAAGCGGACACCGGTCTCCACGATGACTCACCTGACCTCCGGGTGCGCGTCCAGCATAGCCCTCATGAGCGTGGTGCCCGACCTAGGCATCCCGCCGCGCGGACTAGCGCCCTCTAAGCGGACACCGGTCACCACGATGACTCACCTGACCTCCGGGTGCGCGTCCAGCATAGCCCTCATGAGCGTGGTGCCCGACCTAGGCATCCCGCCGCGCGGACTAGCGCCCTCTAAGCGGACACCGGTCACCACGATGACTCACCTGACCTCCGGGTGCGCGTCCAGCATAGCCCTCATGAGCGTGGTGCCCGACCTAGGCATCCCGCCGCGCGGACTAGCGCCCTCTAAGCGGACACCGGTCACCACGATGACTCACCTGACCTCCGGGTGCGCGTCCAGCATAGCCCTCATGAGCGTGGTGCCCGACCTAGGCATCCCGCCGATGAAGATGAGAGGCATCTCGCGGTTGTAGTGGTACTCCTTCCTGTCGGCGCCCATCACGAAGCGCTGCAACCAACATAACAAACACGCGATCAGCTCCCGGGGCTATTCTGCCTCCCTCCCTCGTTAGAATTAGGGAAGATTATAGTCTCGTACAATATGTAAAACAGGACGTAGGATAAGCATTCTAAGTAGGACCCGCAGAGTGTCGATCACGTTTTCACGCCTCTCGATCGAGCGTTATATTATAAATTATCTCTGCAATTCGTCCGGTTCGGCGCTGCTTCACAAGAGACAGGCGGTTCGTTGTATGGAAATCACGAATTTGCCTTCCAAAAAAAAAAAAAAACTGCCGGCTGTCACTCATAAAATCAAAAGCGAGAATGGCAATCGACTTGTAATGAACCGTGGATGTCGCCCGTTCAATATGCAGACGGCATTGAGTGAGGTCTGGGAATATGGGTTGCCACTCACCAAGCACGATAACGAAAACCTCGTGCGTGCGATCTGCAATGTTGCCATCTCCCACAATATCTCGCTTTGTTTACCCTCTCTCGCGTTAATTCGACCTTTTTTTCAATTCATTTCAACATAATATGCTATTGCTCCAAAACACAGTGTTTTGGCTTTCTAGACCGCTCTACTCATGATTCATAACACTTCCAACGAGTGATTACACAAAGTGTCCTCCACTTCAGAGAGGCTCCACTCACACCTGGGTGGAGAGGGAGATAAACAATGCTCAATAATACGTGCGATAGTTATTCAACCAACGCGCACGATTCTGCCAATATGTCTTCATGAATGCCAACAATCAGCCGAATCTTACACCATTATGGTATTCCAAAGAATAAAATATTGCACTGAGATATCTGTTGGCCTGGTGTTCGAGGCTATCGCGTACTGTAAGAAGTATACACATTGCCGCATTCCTATACTCACGTAAGGTCAAGGTTCTCTTCTCACTGGGTGTTTTGACTTTAACTGTATGATTTTTTGTATCACCGGTCTTAACAAATACATATCCCCAGCCAGTATTCGCATACAGACTTCGGTTCCTTATCTCTGCACCGATAGAGGTGGCTCAGCGGTAGGACGCGATTAACTAATTCGGCAGGTTACCGTTTCGATTCCGGCCACCGGCAGTCCTGACTGGAGGATTTTACAGAGGTTTTCCTCAGTCGTAAAGGTGTATTCTGTGATTGAGTCCTTTACTAACAGTCCTCGGACATACCTTCCCAACACCCAAACACCCTTATAACCTATAGTTAGTAACCTGAAGGGTCAATTTGGTGAAGCTGGTGTGCACCCTATAATGGGTATTTCTACGAAAAATTATTGTTACTATTATCATCATCTCTTGCCCTTTTTAATGCGCGCTAATTCAACGGAAATCACAGATTCCTGTCGTTCTTTTGTTTCCGCGGGTTAGAGTGCACAAGCCCAATAAGCCACGGCAAACAAGCGGTGTCCCCACCTATGAAATTGAGCTCGGGTCAGGCGTGTCCGAGTTATCTCATGCACGGAAAGGGTGTTAAGGCCAATCCAGCGCCAGGAGGGACAAGTTTTCTCACTACGCTGCGCTGCCGTCAGCGTTGTAACGTTTTGGTGCCACCTGTTGAGAGCTCAAAGAACAAGTATAGTTCAGAGTTCTCTCTCACGGTCGCCACGGTTGTGCGCATGCGCCAAGCTGGTGCACTCGACTATTTAATTGGGCGGGCGTTTCGAAAAACACAATGGCACCTCATTAATATGGAAGCACTTACTTACTATCACGAACTTTTAACAATAGAACAATGAAACGACTTGATGCCAAATAAGGTACGAATATATTTGATAAGAGTTTCACGAGCGCAATACGTGTATAAAGACATTGTTTGCAGCTCAGTAAATGCCAGTGCAACGTTTTATGTGACAAAATCTACCATTTCTAATAATAATAGTAACTATTATTATAATTGTTATTATTATTATTATTATTATTATTACAATAATAAAAATAATAATAATAATAATTACAATAATTATTTACGCCTGCGCGGCCCATCATAGCAGCACTCTTATACTGTACTGTGACGTAGCTTACCTTCTGAAGGACCATGACCGGCTCGTTGTCATTCCAGGAGCAAGAGAGAAGGCGATGCATTATCCAGACGAGAGCGAGTGCGGCGACTCCATACAATGCCACTCTTCTCCCTGCGCGGCCCATCATAGCAGCACTCTTATACTGTACTGTGACGTAGCTTACCTTCTGAGGGACCATGACAGGCTCGTTGTCATTCCAGGAGCAAGAGAGAAGGCGATGCATTATCCAGACGAGAGCGAGTGCGGCGACTCCATACAATGCCACTCTTCTCCATGCGCGGCCCATCATAGCAGCACTCTTATACTGTACTGTGACGTAGCTTACCTTCTGAGGGATCATGACAGGCTCGTTGTCATTCCAGGAGCAAGAGAGAAGGCGATGCATTATCCAGACGAGAGCGAGTGCGGCGACTCCATAAAAAGCCACTCTTCTCCCTGCGCGGCCCATCATAGCAGCACTCTTATACTGTACTGTGACGTAGCTTACCTTCTGAGGGACCATGACAGGCTCGTTGTCAATCCAGGAGCAAGAGAGAAGGCGATGCATTATCCAGACGAGAGCGAGTGCGGCGACTCCATACAATGCCACTCTTCTCCCTGCGCGGCCCATCATAGCAGCATTCTTATACTGTACTGTGACGTAGCTTAGCTTCTGAAGGACCATGACAGGCTCGTTGTCATTCCAGGAGCGAGAGAGAAGGCTATGCATTATCCAGACGAGAGCGAGTGCGGCGACTCCATACAATGCCACTCTTCTCCCTGCGCGGCCCATCATAGCGGCACTCTTATACTGTACTGTGACGTAGCTTACCTTCTGAGGGACCATGAGAGGCTCGTTGTCATTCCAGGAGCAAGAGAGAAGGCGATGCATTATCCAGACGAGAGCGAGTGCGGCGACTCCATACAATGCCACTCTTCTCCCTGCGTGGCCCATAGCAGCACTCTTATACTGTACTGTGACGTAGCTTACCTTCTGAGGGACCATGATAGACTCGTTGTCATTCCAGGAGCAAGAGAGAAGGCGATGCATTATCCAGACGAGAGCGAGTGCGGCGACTCCATACAATGCCACTCTTCTCCCTGCGCGGCCCATCATAGCAGCACTCTTATACTGTACTGTGACGTAGCTTACCTTCTGAGGGACCATGACCGGCTCGTTGTCATTCCAGGAGCAAGAGAGAAGGCGATGCATTATCCAGACGAGAGCGAGTGCGGCGACTCCATACAATGCCACTCTTCTCCCTGCGCGGCCCATCATAGCAGCACTCTTATACTGTACTGTGACGTAGCTTACCTTCTGAGGGACCATGACCGGCTCGTTGTCATTCCAGGAGCAAGAGAGAAGGCGATGCATTATCCAGACGAGAGCGAGTGCGGCGACTCCATACAATGCCACTCTTCTCCCTGCGCGGCCCATCATAGCAGCACTCTTATACTGTACTGTGACGTAGCTTACCTTCTGAGGGACCATGACAGGCTCGTTGTCATTCCAGGAGCAAGAGAGAAGGCGATGCATTATCCAGACGAGAGCGAGTGCGGCGACTCCATACAATGACACTATTCTCCCTGCGCGGCCCATAGCAGCACTCTTATACTGTACTGTGACGTAGCTTACCTTCTGAGGGACCATGACAGGCTCGTTGTTATTCCAGGAGCAAGAGAGAAGGCGATGCATTATCCAGACGAGAGCGAGTGCGGCGACTCCATACAATGCCACTCTTCTCCCGCCGCGGCCCATCATAGCGGCACTCTTATACTGTACTGTGACGTAGCTTACCTTCTGAGGGACCATGACAGGCTCGTTGTCATTCCAGGAGCAAGAGAGAAGGCGATGCATTATCCAGACGAGAGCGAGTGCGGCGACTCCATACAATGCCACTCTTCTCCTTGCGCGGCCCATCATAGCAGCACTCTTATACTGTACTGTGACGTAGCTTACCTTCTGAGGGACCATGACAGGCTCGTTGTCATTCCAGGAGCAAGAGAGAAGGCGATGCATTATCCAGACGAGAGCGAGTGCGGCGACTCCATACAATGCCACTCTTCTCCCTGCGCGGCCCATCGTAGCAGCACTCTTATACTGTACTGTGACGTAGCTTACCTTCTGAGGGACCATGACCGGCTCGTTGTCATTCCAGGAGCAAGAGAGAAGGCGATGCATTATCCAGACGAGAGCGAGTGCGGCGACTCCATACAATGCCACTCTTCTCCCGCCGCGGCCCATCATAGCGGCACTCTTATACTGTACTGTGACGTAGCTTACCTTCTGAGGGACCATGACAGGCTCGTTGTCATTCCAGGAGCAAGAGAGAAGGCGATGCATTATCCAGACGAGAGCGAGTGCGGCGACTCCATACAATGCCACTCTTCTCCCGCCGCGGCCCATCATAGCAGCACTCTTATACTGTACTGTGACGTAGCTTACCTTCTGAGGGACCATGACAGGCTCGTTGTCATTCCAGGAGCAAGAGAGAAGGCGATGCATTATCCAGACGAGAGCGAGTGCGGCGACTCCATACAATGCCACTCTTCTCCCTGCGCGGCCCATCATAGCAGCACTCTTATACTGTACTGTGACGTAGCTTAGCTTCTGAGGGATCATGACAGGCTCGTTGTCATTCCAGGAGCAAGAGAGAAGGCGATGCATTATCCAGACGAGAGCGAGTGCGGCGACTCCATACAATGCCACTCTTCTCCCTGCGCGGCCCATCGTAGCAGCACTCTTATACTGTACTGTGACGTAGCTTACCTTCTGAGGGACCATGACAGGCTCGTTGTCATTCCAGGAGCAAGAGAGAAGGCGATGCATTATCCAGACGAGAGCGAGTGCGGCGACTCCATACAATGCCACTCTTCTCCCTGCGCGGCCCATCATAGCAGCACTCTTATACTGTACTGTGACGTAGCTTACCTTCTGAGGGACCATGACAGGCTCGTTGTCATTCCAGGAGCAAGAGAGAAGGCGATGCATTATCCAGACGAGAGCGAGTGCGGCGACTCCATACAATGCCACTCTTCTCCCGCCGCGGCCCATCATAGCAGCACTCTTATACTGTACTGTGACGTAGCTTACCTTCTGAGGGACCATGACTGGCTCGTTGTCATTCCAGGAGCAAGAGAGAAGGCGATGCATTATCCAGACGAGAGCGAGTGCGGCGACTCCATACAATGCTACTCTTCTCCCTGCGCGGCCCATCATAGCAGCACTCTTATACTGTACTGTGACGTAGCTTACCTTCTGAGGGACCATGACCGGCTCGTTGTCATTCCAGGAGCAAGAGAGAAGGCGATGCATTATCCAGACGAGAGCGAGTGCGGCGACTCCATACAATGCCACTCTTCTCCCTGCGCGGCCCATCATAGCGGCACTCTTATACTGTACTGTGACGTAGCTTACCTTCTGAGGGACCATGACAGGCTCGTTGTCATTCCAGGAGCAAGAGAGAAGGCGATGCATTATCCAGACGAGAGCGAGTGCGGCGACTCCATACAATGCCACTCTACTCCCTGCGCGGCCCATCATAGCAGCACTTTTATACTGTACTGTGACGTAGCTTACCTTCTGAGGGACCATGACAGGCTCGTTGTCATTCCTGGAGCAAGAGAGAAGGCGATGCATTATCCAGACGAGAGCGAGTGCGGCGACTCCATACAATGCCACTCTGCTCCCGCCGCGGCCCATCATAGCAGCACTCTTATACTGTACTGTGACGTAGCTTACCTTCTGAGGGACCATGACAGGCTCGTTGTCATTCCAGGAGCAAGAGAGAAGGCGATGCATTATCCAGACGAGAGCGAGTGCGGCGACTCCATACAATGCCACTCTTCTCCCTGCGTGGCCCATCATAGCAGCACTCTTATACTGTACTGTGACGTAGCTTACCTTCTGAGGGACCATGACAGGCTCGTTGTCATTCCAGGAGCAAGAAAGAAGGCGATGCATTATCCAGACGAGAGCGAGTGCGGCGACTCCATACAATGCCACTCTTCTCCCTGCGCGGCCCATCATAGCGGCACTCTTATACTGTACTGTGACGTAGCTTACCTTCTGAGGGACAATGACAGGCTCGTGGTCATTCCAGGAGCAAGAGAGAAGGCGATGCATTATCCAGACGAGAGCGAGTGCGGCGACTCCATACAATGCCACTCTTCTCCCTGCGCGGCCCATCATAGCAGCACTCTTATACTGTACTGTGACGTAGCTTACCTTCTGAGGGACCATGACAGGCTCGTTGTCATTCCAGGAGCAAGAGAGAAGGCGATGCATTATCCAGACGAGAGCGAGTGCGGCGACTCCATACAATGCTACTCTTCTCCCTGCGCGGCCCATCATAGCAGCACTCTTATACTGTACTGTGACGTAGCTTACCTTCTGAGGGACCATGACAGGCTCGTTGTCATTCCAGGAGCAAGAGAGAAGGCGATGCATTATCCAGACGAGAGCGAGTGCGGCGACTCCATACAATGCCACTCTTCTCCCTGCGCGGCCCATCATAGCAGCACTCTTATACTGTACTGTGACGTAGCTTACCTTCTGAGGGACCATGACAGGCTCGTTGTCATTCCAGGAGCAAGAGAGAAGGCGATGCATTATCCAGACGAGAGCGAGTGCGGCGACTCCATACAATGCTACTCTTCTCCCTGCGCGGCCCATCATAGCGGCACTCTTATACTGTACTGTGACGTAGCTTACCTTCTGAGGGACCATGACAGGCTCGTTGTCATTCCAGGAGCAAGAGAGAAGGCGATGCATTATCCAGACGAGAGCGAGTGCGGCGACTCCATACAATGCCACTCTTCTCCCTGCGCGGCCCATCATAGCGGCACTCTTATACTGTACTGTGACGTAGCTTACCTTCTGAGGGACCATGACAGGCTCGTTGTCATTCCAGGAGCAAGAGAGAAGGCGATGCATTATCCAGACGAGAGCGAGTGCGGCGACTCCATACAATGCCACTCTTCTCCCTGCGCGGCCCATCATAGCAGCACTCTTATACTGTACTGTGACGTAGCTTACCTTCTGAGGGACCATGACAGGCTCGTTGTCATTCCAGGAGCAAGAGAGAAGGCGATGCATTATCCAGACGAGAGCGAGTGCGGCGACTCCATACAATGCCACTCTTCTCCCTGCGCGGCCCATCATAGCGGCACTCTTATACTGTACTGTGACGTAGCTTACCTTCTGAGGGACCATGACCGGCTCGTTGTCATTCCAGGAGCAAGAGAGAAGGCGATGCATTATCCAGACGAGAGCGAGTGCGGCGACTCCATACAATTCCACTCTTCTCCCTGCGCGGCCCATCATAGCAGCACTCTTATACTGTACTGTGACGTAGCTTACCTTCTGAGGGACAATGACAGGCTCGTGGTCATTCCAGGAGCAAGAGAGAAGGCGATGCATTATCCAGACGAGAGCGAGTGCGGCGACTCCATACAATGCCACTCTTCTCCCTGCGCGGCCCATCATAGCGGCACTCTTATACTGTACTGTGACGTAGCTTACCTTCTGAGGGACCATGACAGGCTCGTTGTCATTCCAGGAGCAAGAGAGAAGGCGATGCATTATCCAGACGAGAGCGAGTGCGGCGACTCCATACAATGCCACTCTTCTCCCTGCGCGGCCCATCATAGCAGCACTCTTATACTGTACTGTGACGTAGCTCACCTTCTGAGGGACCATGACAGGCTCGTTGTCATTCCAGGAGCAAGAGAGAAGGCGATGCATTATCCAGACGAGAGCGAGTGCGGCGACTCCATACAATGCTACTCTTCTCCCTGCGCGGCCCATCATAGCGGCACTCTTATACTGTACTGTGACGTAGCTTACCTTCTGAGGGACCATGACAGGCTCGTTGTCATTCCAGGAGCAAGAGAGAAGGCGATGCATTATCCAGACGAGAGCGAGTGCGGCGACTCCATACAATGCCACTCTTCTCCCTGCGCGGCCCATCATAGCGGCACTCTGTACTGTACTGTGACGTAGCTTACCTTCTGAGGGACCATGACAGGCTCGTTGTCATTCCAGGAGCAAGAGATAAGGCGATGCATTATCCAGACGAGAGCGAGTGCGGCGACTCCATACAATGCCACTCTTCTCCCTGCGCGGCCCATCATAGCAGCACTCTTATACTGTACTGTGACGTAGCTTACCTTCTGAGGGACCATGACAGGCTCGTTGTCATTCCAGGAGCAAGAGAGAAGGCGATGCATTATCCAGACGAGAGCGAGTGCGGCGACTCCATACAATGCTACTCTTCTCCCGCCGCGGCCCATCATAGCAGCACTCTTATACTGTACTGTGACGTAGCTTACCTTCTGAGGGACCATGACAGGCTCGTTGTCATTCCAGGAGCAAGAGAGAAGGCGATGCATTATCCAGACGAGAGCGAGTGCGGCGACTCCATACAATGCCACTCTTCTCCCGCCGCGGCCCATCATAGCAGCACTCTTATACTGTACTGTGACGTAGCTTACCTTCTGAGGGACCATGACAGGCTCGTTGTCATTCCAGGAGCAAGAGAGAAGGCGATGCATTATCCAGACGAGAGCGAGTGCGGCGACTCCATACAATGCCACTCTTCTCCCTGCGCGGCCCATCATAGCGGCACTCTTATACTGTACTGTGACGTAGCTTACCTTCTGAGGGACCATGACAGGCTCGTTGTCATTCCAGGAGCAAGAGAGAAGGCGATGCATTATCCAGACGAGAGCGAGTGCGGCGACTCCATACAATGCCACTCTTCTCCCTGCGCGGCCCATCATAGCAGCACTCTTATACTGTACTGTGACGTAGCTTACCTTCTGAGGGACCATGACAGGCTCGTTGTCATTCCAGGAGCAAGAGAGAAGGCGATGCATTATCCAGACGAGAGCGAGTGCGGCGACTCGATACAATGCCACTCTTCTCCCGCCGCGGCCCATCATAGCAGCACTCTTATACTGTACTGTGACGTAGCTTACCTTCTGAGGGACCATGACAGGCTCGTTGTCATTCCAGGAGCAAGAGAGAAGGCGATGCATTATCCAGACGAGAGCGAGTGCGGCGACTCCATACAATGCTACTCTTCTCCCTGCGCGGCCCATCATAGCGGCACTCTTATACTATACTGTGACGTAGCTTACCTTCTGAGGGACCATGACAGGCTCGTTGTCATTCCAGGAGCAAGAGAGAAGGCGATGCATTATCCAGACGAGAGCGAGTGCGGCGACTCCATACAATGCCACTCTTCTCCCTGCGCGGCCCATCATAGCAGCACTCTTATACTGTACTGTGACGTAGCTTACCTTCTGAGGGACCATGACAGGCTCGTTGTCATTCCAGGAGCAAGAGAGAAGGCGATGCATTATCCAGACGAGAGCGAGTGCGGCGACTCCATACAATGCCACTCTTCTCCCTGCGCGGCCCATCATAGCAGCACTCTTATACTATACTGTGACGTAGCTTACCTTCTGAGGGACCATGACAGGCTCGTTGTCATTCCAGGAGCAAGAGAGAAGGCGATGCATTATCCAGACGAGAGCGAGTGCGGCGACTCCATACAATGCCACTCTTCTCCCTGCGCGGCCCATCATAGCAGCACTCTTATACTGTACTGTGACGTAGCTTACCTTCTGAGGGACCATGACCGGCTCGTTGTCATTCCAGGAGCAAGAGAGAAGGCGATGCATTATCCAGACGAGAGCGAGTGCGGCGACTCCATACAATGCCACTCTTCTCCCTGCGCGGCCCATCATAGCAGCACTCTTATACTGTACTGTGACGTAGCTTACCTTCTGAGGGACCATGACAGGCTCGTTGTCATTCCAGGAGCAAGAGAGAAGGCGATGCATTATCCAGACGAGAGCGAGTGCGGCGACTCCATACAATGCTACTCTTCTCCCGCCGCGGCCCATCATAGCAGCACTCTTATACTGTACTGTGACGTAGCTTACCTTCTGAGGGACCATGACAGGCTCGTTGTCATTCCAGGAGCAAGAGAGAAGGCGATGCATTATCCAGACGAGAGCGAGTGCGGCGACTCCATACAATGCTACTCTTCTCCCGCCGCGGCCCATCATAGCAGCACTCTTATACTGTACTGTGACGTAGCTTACCTTCTGAGGGACCATGACAGGCTCGTTGTCATTCCAGGAGCAAGAGAGAAGGCGATGCATTATCCAGACGAGAGCGAGTGCGGCGACTCCATACAATGCTACTCTTCTCCCTGCGCGGCCCATAGCAGCACTACCTGATGACTTGAAACGCATAAATGAATACATTTGCTTTTATGGTCTATTCACTCAGTTACGAGCACTGATATGTGGGGAACAATGTGTCATAAAGTCGCAACAAGGTTCTCCTGCTTGCTAAGAGGCCAGTGATACCACCTTTACTTCCTACATTGTTGTATTGTTAATTGGTGTAAAGTTCTAAGACTAACGCACTGGATAAAATTGCATTTACATTTTAAACATTTGTTCTTCTTTTAAAGATTTTTTCCCATTCATTACAATAATTTTGCTAGGTACTAATTAGCAATTGAGCTTGATGGGTTGATTCTATCAGCATGGAATTTTGTTTACAATTTACAACCTTTTCTGAGAGATTATTCCATTCATTTACCCACTACATTATAGATACGTATAAAGGCTATAAAACATTAATCAAAATAAAACAAGAACAAATGTTAAAAATGTTTTGCAATTTTAGCACAATACAGTATAGTTGTGTGTTAGCCTTAGTACTTTACACCAAATAACAACACAGCCATGTAGGAAGTGACGTTGGTATCACTGGCCTCTTAGCAAGCAGGAGAATACTAACCGTGGTGCAACTTCAATCATGACACATTGTTCCCCCCCATATCAGTGCTCGTAACTGAGTGAGTATAGACCATAAAACCAAATGTATTTGTTATCAGGTATAGTGCTGCTATGATGGGCCGCGCAGGGAGAAGAGTGGCATTGTATGGAGTCGCCGCACTCGCTCTCGTCTGGATAATGCATCGCCTTCTCTCTTGCTCCTGGAATGACAACGAGCCTGTCATGGTCCCTCAGAAGGTAAGCTACGTCACAGTACAGTATAAGAGTGCTGCTATGACGGGCCGCGGCGGGAGAAGAGTGGCATTGTATGGAGTCGCCGCACTCGCTCTCGTCTGGATAATGCATCGCCTTCTCTCTTGCTCCTGGAATGACAACGAGCCTGTCATGGTCCCTCAGAAGGTAAGCTACGTCACAGTACAGTATAAGAGTGCTGCTATGATGGGCCGCGCAGGGAGAAGAGTGGCATTGTATGGAGTCGCCGCACTCGCTCTCGTCTGGATAATGCATCGCCTTCTCTCTTGCTCCTGGAATGACAACGAGCCTGTCATGGTCCCTCAGAAGGTAAGCTACGTCACAGTACAGTGTAAGAGTGCTGCTATGATGGGCCGCGCAGGGAGAAGAGTGGCATTGTATGGAGTCGCCGCACTCGCTCTCGTCTGGATAATGCATCGCCTTCTCTCTTGCTCCTGGAATGACAACGAGCCGGTCATGGTCCCTCAGAAGGTGAGCTACGTCACAGTACAGTATAAGAGTGCCGCTATGATGGGCCACGCAGGGAGAAGAGTGGCATTGTATGGAGTCGCCGCACTCGCTCTCGTCTGGATAATGCATCGCCTTCTCTCTTGCTCCTGGAATGACAACGAGCCTGTCATGGTCCCTCAGAAGGTAAGCTACGTCACAGTACAGTATAAGAGTGCCGCTATGATGGGCCGCGCAGGGAGAAGAGTGGCATTGTATGGAGTCGCCGCACTCGCTCTCGTCTGGATAATGCATCGCCTTCTCTCTTGCTCCTGGAATGACAACGAGCCTGTCATGGTCCCTCAGAAGGTAAGCTACGTCACAGTACAGTATAAGAGTGCTGCTATGATGGGCCGCGCAGGGAGAAGAGTGGCATTGTATGGAGTCGCCGCACTCGCTCTCGTCTGGATAATGCATCGCCTTCTCTCTTGCTCCTGGAATGACAACGAGCCTGTCATGGTCCCTCAGAAGGTAAGCTAAGTCACAGTACAGTATAAGAGTGCCGCTATGATGGGCCGCGCAGGGAGAAGAGTGGCATTGTATGGAGTCGCCGCACTCGCTCTCGTCTGGATAATGCATCGCCTTCTCTCTTGCTCCTGGAATGACAACGAGCCTGTCATGGTCCCTCAGAAGGTGAGCTACGTCACAGTACAGTATAATGCTTGTTGCACTACATGGACGTTGACGAGCGCCGAGCGCCGGAACTGGATGATCCGACCAATCAGGACGAAGCGGCGCTTGCAAGTGCCGAAGTTGGTAGGTTCCAACTTCTTCGGATCACCTACTTCCGGCGCTCGGCGCTAGTCGACGTCCATGTAGTGCAACAAGCATAAGAGTGCCGACCGCTATGATGGACCGCGGTTTTGGCGCAGTCCAAACAACTTAATGGAATCTCACCGATCAGAAAGTGCCAAAATCCACAGAATCCAGACTTTCATGACAATATAACGCTCGATCGAGAGGCGTGAAAACGTGATCGACACTCTACGGGTGCTACTTAGAATGCTTATCCTACGTCCTATTTTACATATTGTACGAGACCTTAAAGTTTTTGTTTTAAACCTTAAAGTTGTACAGTATTTAAGAATTACATCCAACTTTTTCATACAGTATTTAAGAATTACATCCAACTTTTTCATCCAATTTTTACATTTCAAGACTGCCCCTAAGTCTGCTCTCGAGTGCATTGCGCTCTCAAGCCTGGACTCAATTATCAGCCAGAGTTCTTTTCAAATCATTCGTCATTCACACAACATGCTAAGAATGTAGATAATAAAATACTTTTGAATCTTCAATATTTATTGCAGATTAGATTAGGATATGAAAATATATACATACATTCAATTCAAACATAATATTGGAAGATATTTTATTGAATGGTAACATTACTGTGTGTAATAAAAGTGTTAATATCAATACAGTACACATTTTTAGTTTTTACATTTAGGATTATAGATCTGGTATGGCAAACAAGAATATGGCATTAGTGCATTACTAGTGCCAGTGGTTTATGGTTTGAAGTGGTGAAGGCCATCAAACAAAAACACAGTATCATAATAACAATTGATAATGGAAATAAAATAATCAATACATAGTTTAGTATACGTGTACAGGTGTATATATATGTAGTAATACAGGGAAATCATGGAATGGGGAGACGTATGTGAAGCAGCACTGCGAGCATTCCGGCCACTGAGCACTGCCTGCTAGAAGTCACCGAAAACCCATAGTTAACCCCGTAGTTAACTATTTATTATTGGAGAAATATCCATTGATTGTTCCAAAGAAATCAAATATGTAGTTTGGTCAATGAATTAGACAATCTTATCGTTGGAAATTGTAGTGTATCCAATATTCAGTGACTGTAGGCCCGACCGCTCTCTGTGCTGGCTACGCCTCCTCATAGGAAGCTACTACTGTACATATATTGTATTGGGTAAGAGAATGGATCAAGCTCTCGGAAGAAGTTGTAAATTTGAAAAATGCCTACGCCTTCAGAATCCCACTTTATAACCTCTAGAGCTCAATTGGCAATCAGTATGTAGCACAATAGGGAACACGCGTATGATAATTTTGATCGATTTTTAAATACTTTGTCTCTCATTTAATAATTTTGTGTCTTTGAATTTTGAAAAACGGATCAGTCTATGCCTCAAAATAATTGGTTTAATAACGATAAATAAAAGGGCGCGAAAAACGAGCCGCCGCCATGTAGAGTGGATTTGACGTCATGGTTTTGTACTGTGTACGCTCACCGCCTCAGCGATTGGTCTGTAACGCCACGTCTACAGAACCATTGCGTCACAGCCACCTGTACGCGTTTCAGATCCCCGAGTTTAAACTTCAATAAATGCGACCACATTAAACCTATTTAAAAATTTATTTTTTACTTGGGACTTGCATTAATATACTTTTTGTATCTGATAGTATTAAACTAAGTGTTTAATTTAACAAAACACATCGTACGCGGTTTGCCTATTGTAATGAATGGGAAAATCAAATGTATAAAACAAGAACAAATATTTAAAATGTAAATGCAATTTTAGCACTATACAGTATAATTGTGTGTTAGTCTTGGTAATTTACAGTTTACACCATGTAATAACACAACAATGTATGTAGGCTTTTAACAATTTGGGCTACCTTCTGCTGTTGTAGCAAATGAAACAAGTTTTCTACACTGTCATGCACCAACTAACAGTAAATGAGATTATTATACATACACATCTTATGGCAACATAACATGATTATAGTAAAATTATGTACATATATAAATAAAAAGTAATATAAGAATGTTACTTATTTAATAACTGCCATTAAAAATTCTTGTTCAGAGAGCTGGATTTAATCAGTTTGGACCTGACCACACTACTATAAACATGTTGTAGGGTTGATGAATCTTCAATTTTTCTGGGGTAATCCTATGTATTGTTTCCCAATTTTTGCACATAGGCCCTACTATAAAAGATCTTATATATCTGTATTTAATATTTATTTGTCAAAGTTTAAGCCCAATCCATTAAAAAATACTTTTGTTATAAAATGTGAATACAAAGATTTGTGTTGAATAAAATATTTAGTTAGGTACTATATAGTATGCAGTTAGGTACAGGTATATAGTTAATGGTACTTGAACAAATAATCAGATTTTTAAATGTAGAGAATAAAATAAATGTTTAAATACAATAAGAAATAATTTGCTAAGCCTGTGATGTATAAAATAATGCATTTATTAAATGGTTATTCCTAGCTTATGCTAAATTTGGAAATACTACATAATTATAAATCAAATTATTTTCAAAGACTTCGACAATTGTTTTTTGGGTGTTCAGTTTTTTGGATTGAAAATCTATTTGTGTACTGCGTATATTGGCATATTGCCAAAAAATGTTTAAAATGTGAAAATAATTTTAATTTTTTTAATTTTTCAAAAATCATATTTTATTTATAAAACTTCACTTCACAGTCTGGCAGTGCTCACTTGGCACAACTCAATTTTGTTTTTCACTATACTGCATTCTGCTAACAAGTTAAATTTAATCGCTACGAATATTTATACATGCACATAACTAGACATGGTATAATGTTTTTTTTATGCCTTTTAAATTATAGCTAATGACTCAGAATCAACAAGTCTCAAGATCCTCTAGTAAAATATATATATCATAGCACTTGTCTTTATACAGTAACTCAAGTATGCTTATCACAAATATCATCAAGGGCCTTACAAAACATGTCACAAGTGTTAATGTAGGCTAACTAGTAGGCCTAGGTAGAATAAAAATATGGAGATAAAGAATGCATATGTTAGCATGCTTATGTTAGCATTATCAAATGGATAGATATAGACCGATGTTTACACAGGAATTGAGTGGTCCATAACACTCTTCAACAGACCAGTTGCCATCCTAGAACAAAAGAAAGTGAATATTACTCATGTATACAAATACGAAGTTAATAGGCAATTATATTTTTGCCATCTTCGAACTTCCGGCTGCCATTGCAACCATACTTTAATACACAGCCTTCTCGAATATAATTCGAAATATCAATAATGTTGACGGGTTACATTGAGGTACAGCCATCTTGAATGTCAGTTCAATCCGAAATTCTATCGCGGATTGACCCGTCAAGAAAGCTGTGCATTGAGGAAATAGTATAGTTGTAATAGCGGACGCCCAAGATGTCAGCGCCCACTAAACGGTGCATAAAATAGTCTATAGACATTTTTCAGAATTAATCTAGGACCCTTAGATAGACCTAATCATGGCCCTCTAGATCTTCAGTGACAAAAATGCACAACAGTGAAAAATGCACCTTAACGTAACTATCAAGGACCCTTAAGAGCAAATCACGGCATTCTAGAACAATTCTGAAAATCATCTAAGAATTACTTTAATGTCGCTACAAAAAATCTATTCAATTACATATTAAACAAAAATTTAAATAAAAGTACTGTTTTGTTGCAGAAATCATTGATACCTACAAAATCAATATCGATTATCGAAATATTTTTCAGATCAATAAAATCATAGTGATGATATCGAGTAGGACCTACTCAGGTATTTAATTCTTACCCGACTCCTTTTGGGGTCAACTCTATTTTCAAGGAAGATTCCTTCAAAAGTGGGTTGCTGTGTCAGATATGACACTTTTACCATCTTCGAAAGATTGTACACAAACAGCAGGCAAAGGTGGTCTCTTCTACCACAGAGACACTTTCGTTTGTAAACCATAACCTACACTACATTATGCTGTTTAACACCAAGCCAACCTTACGAACTAACAGTGAAGTATTTTTACATACCATACTACCAAACACTTTTTTTTTGTTTTGCTTCCGTCTGGAACAAGTCGGGCCCGAGGAGGGTGTTTAAACATTGGTCAATGTCAACAGCGTTTACCTTATCTTTATTGCCGATCGAGGAGTCGACCCAAATTTTTACTACCTGATGTCATCTGTGATCATTAATATCTATCCATATCTAGGCTATCTTTCTCATAACTAACACAAGAATCAAGAATGGTAATAAGGGTAGGCCTATGTAGTACTTACTTTTTCACCATGTGATCGTACACAAAGGACGGTATAATCGTCACCGTGATAACGGAGCCCCCTTCTTCAATTAGGGCAGTGATTTCCTTGTCCTTGATGCCGACTACGTTCTGCCCGTTAACCTCCAGCAGATGATGGTCGGTGAGAAGGCCATTGCGAGCAGCCGACGAGTCTTGAATAAGGCCAACTACTTTACCGGACTTGAACTGGAATCCAATGTGACCAGCCGAGTCCTTGTGGAGAGTGACGGTTCGCTCAAACGGTCTGCAAACAAGAACAATGTAGAATTAAACATTTTTTTTTCTTATGCCAAAGTTTGATTTTTCAATCATTTTTCTTCCTAGCTATCCAGCAAATATGTGCTTCTTTCTCTGGCCTGCTCAGGTTATTTGGTAGGGTGTCAATGTCAGATTTAAGTGCAGCACAGCTGAGGAGATGCGCTCTGTCCTGAAAACCCGTCCTGGAAGTCCTTAACAGTTAAGTTCAAATTTTACGCTAATGCTCTAGAATTATTATGATTTTGTTGATAAGCGATAAATGAGATTGAAAACAAAATGCAACGTTTAGTCAAATTATAAATGCTATATTTTCATACCTCGAAGCATGGCATATTATATGATTGAATTAAAATCAAAAGATGGAATCTAAAAGCCCCTTTAATAGGCCTGCTACTAGTAAAATTATTATTTGTTACTATTGAGTATCAAATTTCAAATATCCACCTGTCACGAACGACGACAGAAATTCCATTGACGGGACTCTTTCGGAACAGACTGTGAACTTGGTCCATGGAAAATCCAGCGACAACAGTTCCGTTTATCTGTAGAATTTGGTCTCCGAATCGTATGCCAACCATTGCAGCAGGAGAGCCCTTGGTCACCAGGCATACGAACACACCGTTGTTGATTGATTGGACGCGCACACCAACTTTACCAGAGGCATCCTTGCACACAGTGACCTGAAAAATAACACAATTTTATGCTAATCAATATCCTACCCAAAAGTATATCTCTGAAGATACCATTCCTGTTACCAATTTCAATTTCATTACAGTAGGAAACAAACATAGTAGCCTAAATCACGCTGCAGAGAAGAATCCAACATTTATTTGTAATTGTTTATCATACTAAATAGGTTTCAATGTGTTGAACATGCTTGACGAATGAGATTCTATATTAATGTTTACTTTGCAGATTGTGAGCATTCAGTGTCAAGAAGGCATGTGTCATTAGTCATTACTCATTCATAGGAAAATAGCAAAATTAGCAACATGATGGTACATTAATATAACTAAGCCTCCACCTAGATCTATCAAGAGAAATCTAAAGCCACTTTGGTTTTAAACTTACCTCTCTGATTCCATGAGTCACCTGAGCTCTTTGCAGCCCCAAGGATTGGCCTGATAAGGGAGCCACCATTCCCCCGAGAGTACCGAGTGCTTGTGGCTGCAGTGCCACAGTCCTCTAAAAAAAATAATAGTTGCACTCAATTAGAACCATGATAGCTGAACACTATCCATATAGCAAGCATAATTATAGTAAGCTACATCAACTTGGTTGCACTCAACACCATATCAATAATAATTCCATTGATGGAATAAGAGTACACAAACAACATTCACAATGGCGTTTTATTTAGTTTCGAATTTCGATCATACTTACTGATGATATAGCAACTGCATACTCGGGCATGTTTTGGGCAATCACTTCTTCAGATAGTTCAAGACCCATGTAGGTACCAAGTTCTGGGTACAGAGTGGTTGAGCATCCTTCAGTTGGTGCCGAGGCAGGATGCAGATTGTATGGGAGAGGCGAATGAACAACCGGCGGAGAACTTGCAATGTACTGTTGTTGTTCATAAAATCCTTGAGCCTGTAACAAATTCCTTGTTTCAACAACACGAGTCTAGGATTCATGATAGCACACCCCACAGGCTTAACCTAAAGCAATAAGGCAAGCATCCGCTTCATATGGCAATGCTGCTTTCTTTGGATGATGATGATTCTTGTTGCTTTATGTCTCTATTGTCGCAATAGGCCTATTGCTATTCGATAGAGAGGTGATGGATCAGATCAAAAAGTGTAAATAGTTTTAAGAAGAAAATCAGCAAATTTTGTAATAGCCTAAGTGTAAACTAAACATCTGTGTTTAAATGTGTTTAGGTACCTAAATAGCAATTCTGTGATAAATAAAGGAAGATTACAGTTGAAGAATAAAGATGAAAGACTATTATTACAAAATGGAAAATGCCATGCCTTATCCAGGATTCAAACCCATGTCTCTAGGTGGCACTCACTCAGGAGCTACGTCCCTATCGCATGAGCCACCGCAGATGGCTCTTTCTGTGGGCAGTCAGCAGTCTGGGGTCCGTATCTAGTAAGGATGTTCAGAAAAGAGCGGCAAGAAGATATTGAGAAGGAGGAAAAGATGAACGGAGTTAGATACAGGAGATGGCAGGATGGCTAGGGAATATGAGAGCATAACAGAATTGTCAAGGACCTGGGATAGAAGAAACTGGATGACAGAAAGAGGAAGGATGGGCTGAAAAAAAATGTACAGTACCGTATAGGATAGTAAGGAATCTTGAGGGGGGGGGGGGAAGTTGAACAAGACACTTAAGGTAGCAACATACTGGGGAAGGGGAAATCATGCATGGACACTTGAAAAGAGTGCTGGAGAACGGACGAGGGAAATTTCTCCTTCCAGGGAAGGACAACAGTGGATGGAATGGATTAGATGAGGATCTGGTGGCGCAGAAGAACTTTAAGGGGTTTGGGAAAAAACCAAAACCCAAGCCAGAGAAGGAACAAGAGGGAGGAGGGGAGGGAGGGAGGGAGGGAGAGAGAAACACCTGTCATCGGTCCAAGGAGACCAGCAGTGGATAAAAAACAAACAACAACAACAACAAACAATGGAAGTAGGCTTACGTTAAAAAGCAAAGTTAGTAGGTTAGGGCTACTTTCTGCCACTGCCTGTGATTATGGAGCCTCTAAAACCATATATCCACAATTGTCAGCATCAGGATTGCGATCGCAATCGCAATCCAGGAATCGAGAACGAGAACTAGCTTGGTTCTTATGGCACTGTTCACAACTAAATCGTAATGACGCAACCAGGATTTTATCGGGCAATGTGTTCATATTTCTAGGATTGCGATGCCGATGACCCTGGTGTCAATTATAGGGAAACGGGGAAAGAGCAAATGAATTAAATGGATGGCCAATTGCATTTCTCAATACCCTGCAGCAAGCCGTGATCGGATAGCTATTTTTCTACGGTTACGATTGTGATCACGATTGTGATCACAATCGTAAAGAGTTGTAAGTAGGAATCCGAGTCTTGAACAACACGTCGGAATATTTGAGACGTTTTGGGTAGGCCTAGTCACGTGACTTCAGTTTTCGCCTAGGCATTGGGTTTGAAATATAGGCCTAGGGGTGTTGTTGTTGTTGTTGTTGTTTCTCTTCTCACAGTGGGCTGGTTGCCGGTGGTGAGGGTCTCTTATCTTCCTTCCTTCCTCCTGTCCCCTCCTTAGCAGGTTCCAAGTCATGAAACGTTTGTTTCATGACTTGGGTCCCAGACATCGGCTAGCCTATAGGCTAGCCCACCTAGGCCTAGGCTAGGCCCAGGACTCCTAGGTGGGCCTAGGCCTAGGTACATACATTCTGTAACTTTGGTAGGCCTATAATTAACATATTGTGTGTCTTACTGTAGCTAGCTGATCAACCTTCATGTCTTCAAGAGACGGATACAGCGACATGTCGAAACTTGAGGTCTACGCCTTGCTTAAACGTTTAAGAAAAAAAAATTGACAGCCAGCAAAAACCCCTAGACAAACACGTTTACGAACACTTTAACAGATGAACAGCAGCAAAAACGCCCAAAAAAGTGCAGCTGGCAGCAGGCCGAGTAGAAAAGCACGCGTGAAGACACAAGACACAGTAATACGAGATATTACTAGGCTGGTCTTTGTGAGTCACACTCACAAGAAATGGGAAATTTGTTTATGACAGAAAAAAGAACAGCACGCAGTCCGAAGGTCGTGTCGTGGGTCTGACGTAAGCTACATTGTACCAACAGTACAATTATAAACTTGCAGTGCACGTACAGGATCACCAACGTAAGAATTGTCGTAGTAGTTGTTGTTGGCGCAAGAAAACGCACGCGCACGCTCGTCGACCAGCCAGTCGTGTTTTGACACTTGACAGCAGCAACAAAAACAGACACCTTCCAGCTGTTTTAAGGCAAGGAGATACAAAAAACTACTTGAAGGAAAGCCTTGAATTACTTTCTATCTTCATCAAAATAAAGGTAAGCCTAGGCCCTACGCATGTGCCTATATTATTGGCCCCGCTAATTGAATTCTGATCTGGTAAATTTATTCAATAGCTTTAGCTTACGTGGTTGTACATTGAAGAATGATAAGTGATAACCCCAGCCAACTCAACATAATTGATACGCCTAGGTCTGGCTGTGGGATTATTTAACATTAAGTAGCCGGTAGTATAGGGGCCTAGGCCTAGACCTAGGCTCTGCATGGTACTTTCATTTGTATTAACATAAAATTCATTGGTAGGCCTAGGCCTACGCCTACCAATTCTCTAGCTATTGCATAGGCCTACAACTAGGCTTACACTTAGGCCTAGAGGCTCTAGCCATTGGGTTTGAAATGCTAGGCCTAGTCTAGCTAGGATGCGACCTGGGTTGACCCCGGCAACTAGGCCTAGGCCCTAGGCTAGGCTTAGAACCAGCCTAGGCCTAGGGCCTAGGCACTGTTATTAGAGGCTTGGCCCAGGCCCCTTTCTCTAGCTGTACTTTCTTCCTTTTAGTTTTAAGCCCTACCGTTTCAGATTGGTGAGAGTGCCCTTAAAAAAATCAAGGACAGATACAGGACAGGGCAAACATTTTTGAGAAATGTTTTTCCGCTAAGCCAGTAGGGCTCTCTGAAGTTGCTGTAATGTCACTACTTTTTTTTTTCCTGTGCAGAGTTGGCCTCTTCAGCCATTCTTCTTTCTTGCTATCCAATATAAGGCTGCCTCCTTCTCTGTCCTGCACTCCTCATGCTCATTGAGTCGGGCAGGGAGTCAATGTCCTTCTTGAGGGCGGCGCATCTAAATAGGTGCGCTCTGTCTTGATCTTCCAACTTACCTAGTCTACAGGTGGCCGGTTCGTTGGTAATGTTGAAGCGATGCAGATGGAGTTGCAAGACGTCTTGACCGGTTGCAAGCCGGAACTTGTGACGTCACTACTTGTGACGTCACAGCAGGCCAACTTCCCACTTTGCCTTGACAAGCCTGCTGTCACGACGTCCGTCAGCTTGTGTAAAACCTTACTTCGTCGCTTGTCACTTGGAAATAACGTAGAATATGGAAAATGTATCTTATACTTAATGATAAGAGTGATATGGATGGAGAAGAACTGCGAGTTTGTGGGACGAGATAAGAATCTTAAAGGAGATGATGTGGAAGTTATAACAAACTATAGTCTAAGGATGGTGAGGATCTGGTGTTTCTGGATAGGTTGAAAGGGTGAAACTCAACTCAACTGGGCAGAAACTCATTGGCTGGACTGTGGTGGGGGGTGAGGGTGGAAACAATATGTCTGTTGTATTATATGTGAAAGAGTAAAATCCGTTCTATGAGTAGCTGTCATCTTTTGGGTACCGTAGTAGATAAAGATGTCACGGATGACAGTTCAACAAGTATTCGTTGGGATGGTGCGTACGTTAATTACCGGGAGAGAGTTAGCAAACCAAAAATGTATAAATAACTAGCCTATATTAATTAACACAACAAAACGAAACTATCTAGAAAGAGGAAAAAGCATTGAACAGTTTAATGGAAAAATATATAAATCAATGGAGGTATAAAGAAGAAGAAAAGAAGGAACACATGTCATACTGGCCAACAGAAATACACATGTGTGAAAAGCAGGAAATGAAAATGTATCAGTATCACTATAATCACAGATAAAGAACCAAAAGGGCTCGGGCAATTTGGAAGAACTAAAGAAAAAATTGTTCATGGAAACTTTGTATTATTGAACTTTGGTAAAACACTTTGCTAGATAACT
The DNA here is from genome assembly GCA_945910005.1 of Isoperla grammatica. Lineage (NCBI taxonomy): Eukaryota > Metazoa > Arthropoda > Insecta > Plecoptera > Perlodidae > Isoperla > Isoperla grammatica. The sequence continues at coordinate 128,136,928 of OX246737.1, forward strand.
AAAATTCATTATTCTTTGTTTCCATACTCACTGTTCGAAGTACGTGTAACCCCCGTAAGTGTGCTAGTTGCAGTTGAACACACAACCGTCACAGTACCATAGGTAGAGACGTTTGTTTTTCGGAATCCGCGATAAAACGAAATTCATTATTTGTGGTGTAAGAACTTTTTTTTTGACAGATGTTGGCATGTTGGCCATGAAGGATAAGGAATCAAATTGCGAAATAACACCATATTATTTTAATAATGCAAATTGAGTGTTGAAATAGCGAAATAAACCCATTTTCAGCATTTTTAACTATTTACAGTAAAAATTGCATATTTTACCTAATAATTACTTTTTTTGACCCTAAGTCGCAGTTTAGTCTCAAACTGTTTACCAACCACATTTTGGCCGATGGAAAAGTGGTTTGCAGCGTTGCTGGTAGATAGCGTTGCTCAAAATAAAGCGGTGTGAAGCGAGTAAAAATTTCCGTTGCTTTGAAACTTCCTGATTTCTCCATTTCAATTATAAAAATAACACCGAAATAACACCACATTTTGGTTTAGAATAAAACGATTTTTTTTTGTAAATAAAAGCATTTTCAAACACCTCTAACCATAGGTCATAGTCCAACAGTAAACGCTCATTATAGTTAAACAAAATAGGCTACATGTAGAGGACGCTGTGTCATAAAAACGAATCAGGGTTCAACAATCACAGTTGTTATGATATGAAATGAAATGAAATGAAAAGTTACCTACCCACAGTACCATAGGTCGTCGTTTGACAACGCTCATTAAATAAACACTATAGAACTCAAAGTCTTAAAATACAAATTTCATAGATTACTGGTAATAGACCTACACGATAAAAAGCAAAGAATAATAATATAAAAATGCTATGTAGAAAAGTACTTCAAATAATTTAATACCGTTGTAAGTATTTTCTGGTCTGTTGATTCTTCTTGTTATTCGTCACATTTCAAAGTTCACGATGATGGCTTCTTCCTTGTTGTTTTTATAACTTATAAGAACAAGAAGAGTCAACAGCTCAATGACAAATATTATAATTTATAAATGCAATGTATACTTAAGTTTATAAATTGTTCATCATAGAATCCCTGCTTTGTGGTAGGCCTACACATCTGTATGTGCCCTTCATTGTGAATATCGTTTATCAAGAGTTAAGTCATATATTATGTAATTGTTGAAGATGTTATGCATCAACTAGGCCCTAGCACTACACTAGCAACTTTGGAAACAAAATTTGTTTATAAGGTTTCATATTTATTTAATGAAATGTATTTTATTTTGTGTTGTAGGTCATTGAATACCTGTATAGTTCAATATGATTCATTTTTCCGTGTTGCTGAGATGTCTCGTTACTTTGTCATTTGTTGGGGGTACATTGCAATTGAGAAATCGTGACATATCTACATCCAGTCCTGAGACTTGGACTGGACGATGGCTGCCAGAACACCTTCGTGATTCCCAGCACGGTGTTAAAATGGGTGTAGCGTCAAATACGTGTGACGATGCCAAGGTGAGTGGAAGACCTTCGATACTATTCTGTCCAGCAAGTTACTAGCCTATTGGCCGGTTTCCATGTCTGTTCCCACACGGACGTTTTGTTCAGCTTCCATGTAGGGTCTACCTGATCATTCTGGCAGAGGTTTCTTTGAGCGCTGTTTTATTTCACGCTTGTTTTGAAAATGCCTCCGGCAATGTCAAGTTTTTGTCGTCGTGTAGGCCTAAATTCTGAAATTTACAAGATAATCTTGCCTCTTGATTAGCTTGCAAGAGACATGGAAACTGGCCGTTACGTAGGTAATTGTGACCCTTAGCACATTTGTCACTGCTAGCTTGGAATGCCTTTGGAAAATAGTGTAACTTCAAACTTCAACCAAACTCCATATGTAATATTCACCAATGAAACATGCAACTGTACCCAGGCTGCCACACACATTGGATAAATTCATCCTATATTGTGGCGTGGCATACAGTAGTATTAATAATGTTTTCACTTTTCTTTAATTTCAGACAAATTTGACTGTGGACTGGGACAATTCTCCAGTCAATTATACATGCTATGACCCCACGCACAAGTTTTCTCCTAACTGGGAAACAAAAGCTGTGATTGAATTTGAGAATATTCCCAAGTATTACGCTGCTCAACATCTGTGTATGAATCAACACATAAGTTACACGGAAACAGTTCCTACATTGTAAGGCTCCATTGCATTCTTCCGCACAGTAGACTCAATCCGGGCATAACACCGGAAGCAGATCAATCGAATTAGATTAATTAGCTTTGTGTGTGTTAATTAATAAAACACAACTTTAAAAAATTACTTTTTGTTTCTTGTAGGTATGAACTTAGTTTTATGTTTCAACTGTAATTAAAAGTTAAAACCCATAAGGGAGAACTTTTTTAATTCCTGTGTTAAAATATTTATATAAGCTCAATTTTGTAAAGTAATATTGTAGTTGTAGAGCATGCAATGCACTTACCATATATCAGATAATATGTATTTTACTTGTTCTAGTGGAACCCATCGCCCATTGTGGCCGAAGTATGGCGAGTATAAGTTCGTACCACTGCAACGATGGCTCCACACTTTAGAGCATGGAGGAATCGTGATGTTGTACCATCCGTGTGCCAACTCCAATGTTGTGAATCGTCTTCGACACCTAGTAACAAACTGTTTGCGCCGTCATGTAATCACTCCCTACAACTTGTTGGACTCTGAAAGGGTAAGGAACTAGTTTTTTTTGTATTTTATAGTTTATGTAATAAGCAATTAGTTTGGTAGCACATGTATTATATTATTTAGAAATTTTTGGAATAAAGGAGGGTCTCCTTTATTCCAAAAATTTATGATTGAATAATGATTGTGCGTACTAGACAATCGGCAGCAGGATGATGGGTTTATCAACAGTTGAAACGAGGCACGTATCAATACTTGTATTTTTTTGTATGCACGTGGTATATTTGATATTATCTATGTAGAGCTAACTGACCACCAAGTCTCCTCTATTTCTATTTTCTAACCATCTGTTCTTACTTAGGTCACGCTTCTAGTATTTTATTATGATACCTTATGATGTAATTTTTAACTCATCTTGACAATGTACATAAAATCTTGTATTGTGGTTATACAGCTAAGAAATGATATGAAATGGAAAGTAGGACATTACGACATGGACAACACGGTGAAAACTGTTTCACTTTCAAATAATTATTTCATACATTATAAGTAGAGATCCTTGTAAATGGTTTTATTTTTTAGCATATTTCATTTTATCAAATCCAAATTTCGCTGTTGAGCAGTAATTTCAGCTTTTTGGCGGTGTTTCAATTTTAATTTACAAAATCTAATTTGTATCTTGTATTTTAACGTATGTGGCATGCCTACATTGTCGCGTAGGTCTACCATGATAGTAAAAAAGGAAATGGAATGTAATACAGTCAGTAAGGATTCTACTTACGGAATGAAATGCAATTTTTAGTACATGAGTATGTTATTTATGGTGTAATTATCTATTGTTTCAATACAAAATGTGGGGTTTTTGATAGAAATTTGGTGATTTCGCGTCAATTCAACAGCTTCAGTCTTTTTCGTTTTATAACAGTAAGCTTATGCTTTTTCGCGTATTCACGGGATTTCGTTTTATTTCGCGATTCAAAAAGACTATTTTTGGACTCACAACAGACTGTCATGCCAACATATTTCAATTGCTGCACGTTTCAAGTGATTTCGCGCTTTGCGAAATACAAGGATCTCTAATTATAAGTAAATTTGTAATTGTATAAATATTATGTGTCCTAATAAATAAAATAAATAAAATAAAATATTTTCCTCTAGCCATTGGTGCTCGTAGCTTGGGGTGTACGTCTCAGAATGTCAACTGTCCAGGAGAACGTAGTAGAAGATTTCATCAAACAACACGCATTGAAAGGTCCCGAACAAGTGGCACGTGAAGGACAGTATGAGTACGAACTAATAAATCCAGCTGCGATTGTAACAGATTTTAGTGACACTGTCTTGTGTCCACACAAGAATGTACTCTGAAAGGCCTTGAACCAGTAGGACTAGGCCTACATAGTAGGCTTACAATGCAAGGTATTTTGGATTCAGATTGAAGACTTCCCATACATGTGGGCGGAGGCATACATAGTATTCTAATTTGTAATCATTGATCAGTGAAATAGGCACTGAAAACAGACCATACATAATTAATTATGATTTTGAAATCTCTCTTAGCTTGGTAGGCTACTTTTTGTATGAAATATGTCATGTCTGATTTTGTATAGCTCGTAAGTTTTAGGTTGTTTTTTATGTTACATTTTACTTTGTTAGAGAGGCTGTTAATACTTCGTAGTTATTATTATTATTTCATTTTGTGTTGCATACCGTCATTAACCATGCTGTGCTGAAGATAAAAGACTGAGACTGCTATGTACGAATTTGTACTACATACTTTGAACATGAGCAGAGCTTTCGAATATAACATAGTTGCGGGGTGTACGGTATTAAGGAATTTTCCCAAATGTGCACTCTTTAAAACGATTATATCAAGATGGAGATGATGTGTTGAGTTTAAATTAACAACATTTGCTACAAAAGCCTAGCCACAACATTTATATAAATTGTTCGTCTTGAGTAGGGGGCCTATATATCTGTATATATATATAGTGACAATGTGCTTGAGCTTGGTTGTTAATTGTGAAACATCCTATGTCCAAACACTTGAATGATTTATGGCACTCATTTAATCTTAACTGGAACAATTCCTTTTTTTATTCCTGGAGCTGGGTCAAGTCAAGTCAAAGTGAGGTACGTAGGTATTGTAGTTTTAAACTAAGCCCTATTTTTACCTCGGTTAGTTTCGATATATCCATCACCATAAATAGGGAGGCATTAAATAATTTGCAAGGTGGTCTTGGTTGAATGTGGAGGGCTCCCACACAAAATGTTATTGAAACAGTTATTTACCAATAGGCCAGCTGACACAGTACTCGTGGTCAATTTGTTGGTCTAGGAAACCATGATTCGCGTGTTCCAGGTTCGAATCCTGTCATGTGGCGTCTTACATCTTCATATATATCAGGGTTGCCACCAAGTAATTTTTTAAATCCTCTGAAGATACCAAAAAAATCCTCAAAAATCCTCCAAAACACATTCATTCTACAATAACTTAGCATATTATAAAGTGTGAAAGAATAAAAAAAAATTATTAGGTTATGCCTTATGCCAGATGATCTTTAAGAATTTACCTTTCCATTATAATTTATATATAAAATAAATACTGTAAATAATAAATTTATTTATATATATATAAACAAGAAACAAGCGACGCAATCGAGTACAAATCTAAACAAACAGCCGTCTGCGTAATTTTCCACGAGTGAAAACCAGGCAAATAACAGCATAGACTCATAGGGAAGTCAGTCGTCACGTCACGGGCTCACGCTCACGGTTCTGCTTGTTACCAACGAGGCACAGGCAACGCGCTCTATCGTACACTAAAACAAACACACACGTTCTGCAAAGTTGACGATAGAGGACGCTACTTACTACTAGACCAATCACAACGCTTTACGTACCGCATTGGCTGTCTCCGACACAAGCTCCACCCTCTGCTTGCTATTATAGTAAGACAACTTACAAAAACACAGTTGAAATCTCGATATTAAACACGTGTTTTGAGACATCGGGTCTATGCGGCGGGTTCATGTGTAGATTGTCCAACTTTACTTTTTACGTTATTAAATCGTTCTTTATGGCGGAATTTTCAAATTATAGTAAATTTCACGGTTTTTACAATAATAGTAGAAAATCCGCCAATTTGACCGTTAATCCTCATGTCCGCGAGGCACCCTAAAAATCCGCAAAAGAGGATAACCTCCGCAAAAACGGCAACCCTGATATATATATATCACCTACTCATTGTCTCGATTAAACATTTGGATACAAGGTTGTGATCTTTTTAGTTTTTTTTTTTACACATTCATGACTTAATGCATTATTTATGTTGATATAGTACGTACAACATAATACAGTAATGCAGTAACAGTTAATAGTGTATATTTTAGTTTATTTTGTACTTTGTGGTTGTGATTGTAAACGAAAGGTTGCCAGCCATTCTAAGAATTTCACTGAAGACCGCTCGAAATTATATGTACGCTAGGTATTACTTGATGCTTCTGTTACTCTTGAGATGATTTACTCGAATAGAATTATAACTTGGTTGATTGACTTTTCATGCACGTTGCTTACATTTTTATCTCACATTTAATTTTTTGTGATAATCACAATTCACTGACTTATTCTGCTTTCTCATGATAACAGTTTGCATTCAAAAGATTATGTAAGCTATGTCTATGAGGTTGGGTAATGTTAACACCCAACACATAGAAATAAAACAAATACCTCCACGAGACATTGATGTAATTATTCTCTCAGAAGAAGGCATGTGATTAATCTACCACAATCTCTTGCCTATTACATGGTTGTGTGGTATAGTATTTTAGCATCACACCTATCCGCAATGCCCTTGTATCTTTGTTTCGACCATGAGTGTTTGACACTTGTTGATGAATTTCATTTGACTTCTATTTCCCGATTAATGAGTTATCAAATTAAGGACGACATTGATAAGTAGACGTCATGAATGGTCCTCATCCGTATGGCTAGCATTGCAAAGTTTTGATATCTTCCTCGACCAGTAGGTGAACAATGGGGTGTTTGTACTTCATTTACCGCTATCATCAATTTATATTATATATGAAATATAATAATTTTATATCATATATAATCAATAATTTTATACTTTTAGTTTTTCCATTAGTTTTCTATGTTTTATACATTATTTTTTTATATACATATATATTATAAATATTTTTTTTAAATACAGTGAAACTTCTTTATAAAAATAGCCTACGTCTTTATAACAAAATGACCTTAATAACAAACTTTTTTTGAGGTCCCAAAAGGTTTCTATGCATGCAAAGGTGCCCATCTTTATAAAGAAATATTCTTTATAACAAAACAATAATGTGGCCCCCAAGAGTTTGATAAAAAGAAGTTTTACTGTATATGCAAAGGCTGTGTCTCAATGCTAAATACATATTTACTACAGTGTGTTTGATTTTACAGCATGGGTGCCTCAAGTGTCTTTCTGAGGTAGACATGATTGTCACCCAAAAGATAGAGATAGAACTGGTAAAGTTTTATGGTTATGTATATATGCCAATGGCCAATGGCAATGGGTATATTCCAAAACCCCTTCTTTCACAAAACAAAACAAAAATGTGCATAATATGTAGGTAAAAGAACATAGCTCAAGGAACGGTTATCAAGGTCAGTGAGAGAGAGAGAGAGAGAGAAAGAGCTTTGCATTTGGGTTTAAACTTTGAAGTAAACCCAAAATCACTGCTCTCCTTTGACTATAGAGCTGAATTCCAGAATTCAGCAAACACTCCCGAGTTGATCAACTCGTTGATTGCAATGTTCATCTGATTATTCAACAAACTTTTGCCCGAAATCAACTATGGCATTTTACATTGAGATTGAAGATTCATTCATTTATTTCTAGTACATATCCGTTGACTATTAATCACAGAACAAGAGAATGAATGTTATTACTTTGTTGGGTGCTTGTTGAATTCTGAATTTCATCTCTATGGCATAGCATTTGATTTATTGTTTATTTTGCAGAAATTTACCTACCTATGCTATGGTCTATGGGTAGGCCTACTTGAATTGAAGTATATAGTGTTGTTGTTTAATACATATTATCTTTATACATTACATATACATATTGTGCTGTGTTTTATGGTGTAGTGTTTCAAGTTTTTTCTGGGCCTAAACACACGGAAATGAAAAGCTGCAGCCTACCTTCCGGTCATTTATTTGTATAACCTGTATATATAATGAAATCATTGTTTAAGTTTGAGGTAGAGTCCACATATTTATGGTGGCCATTCTTAACTGCTGAAGTTGTATGCCCAGGTATTATGTATCATTTCTAATGTTATCTGTGTCCAAGTTTAAAGTTCCAAGTTTAAAGAAAACACTTCCAGGTATTTGACCTCTGACCATTATTGTTCTTGAACATGGCTTGGCTTCTAAAGTAAGTTTAGTCGTAACACTGTGTGGACTGTATGATCTCTTCAACTCACCAGGAAGTATTGTCATGTTCACAAAATATGTCACAACATATAAAACAAGTGGTCTTAAAAACGAGTGAAACAACGAAGACAAAATGTATTATGTAACTAGCAGAAGACTGCTAAACCAAACAAACAAACTACATACTGTATTAATATTATCAATTTAAATATATTATAATACTGTAGGGTTGCCACTTTCAAGGATTTTATCCTTTTCTCAGGATTTTTAGAGTGTCTCAAGGATAACAGGATTTTGGGCAAAATCTTAGGATTTTCTACTGTCTTTAAAAAATACATTAAATTAATACATTTTAAAAAATTCAGCTAAAAAAGCAACATAGACAGTAAAAGAACATCAGGTACTAGTAAAAATAAACATAAGTGACTGCATAACATTTCCCGCAAGTGGTAGTTATGGTGAGTAAAAGTAAAACGTTTTACTTTACGTTAAAATATATTCGAAGAAAATTCCGATTCTTATCCGTTTCTGCACGTAATGTTGACTAGATTCTCGACAATCAGGCTGGCATAACATATTTTGGCATGAAACCTGAAAATTTGTAACATTCCATCGCAGTTATAATATGCTAATGCTGAATATAACTGTTTTCAAGGGTTTCTCAGGATTTTTTTAGTTTCTTTCAAGGATAAAAAATTAACTTGGTGGCAACCCTGTAATAATTTGCAAATTAGTAAGCTTTGAATTTATTTTTACATTGTACACATGTATGGTTGCTTATACTACTGTCATTCCCACTGCTACTACTGTTGAGCAGTACAGTATTACAGTGATATGTTTCAATTAAACGCAATACATTTTTATTTTGAATGCATTTGTGCAATAGAGTATTCATACTATTCATGTAGACATTTGTAATGTCTAGTCATGCATTGTTCAGTTAAGTCCGATTCACACAAAGTTATAAGGTATTGCAATAGGGCACTAGCAACACCAAAAGACAACAATGAAACAAATGAATTGAATCGATGGACAAACAACAAGCTGTCAAAAAATAATTTCTTCTGATTTTGGAAAACAACACAAAAAACAAACAAATACACATACAAAACTTTCACTTAGTTGTTGTCTAACATTAAAAGTTTTAAATGACGAGCAGTTACTATTGCTACACTTGTTTTTATTTCTATGGTTGCAATTTTATTATTTTGACAGCTGATTGTGGGTCCATCACTTCAATTCATTTGTTCCATTGTTGTCTGTTGGTGTTGCTAGTGCCCTATAGCAATAAGAATAGGGTATAAGAAAGTGGTATAAGTTATAAGCTTAGGACGCCAAAGGCTTTCCTGAAAAGATACTACATTTTTGTGTAGACTTCTTTGACTTGCTCTGGCGGCAGTTTGACTAACTACAGCTGGCTGTCAATCAGCTGACTTCCCGCAGCTGTTATTTACGTTTTAAACCAGCATCGAATCTATTGACAATAATTAGAAACAATAGTTAAAAAATAATAAGAAAAACAATAATTATTATTATTCATTATCAGTGGCGTATCCAGGAATTGGGAAAGGGGGGGGTTTTCAACCCATATAGAGAGTGGATGCCGAAACATAATTGGAGTTCCGGGGGGCTTGCCCCCCGAAAAAAATCTCGTCAAGGTAATTTTAGTGCAAATCTGTGCGTTTTACAGCGGCCAACTGAAACAAGATTACTGAGTTTCTGGCAACACATTTTTTCCTTAGCACCGCTAATAAAAGGAACCTCAATCAATAATTTGCATATTTTTCGTATTGCTTTTGCTTTCAATTACAACAATATACAATAATTATAAAGTAAAACATCTAACTGTCTATTGAAATACTGTCTATTGATACTGTCTATTGAAATACTGTCTATTGAAATGAAATGTAAACGGTCATCTTCCATGTTTCCTTTGCAAAAGGGGGGAGTTTTGTCCCCCCCCTCCCCCCCCGTGAATACGCCACTGTTCATTATTGTTGTGTTGTTAAATCATTAATGACGCCGATGGGAGAAGATATTTTTCACGTAGTCACCGGATGCAAGGTCTATTTGATGTGAACCGGATGTATACGGTGAGGTTTTGTTTTGAATAATAATTTACAATGAAAGCATCTGTTACATTGACTCAAGTTGCTAGCATCCCATTGGCGTGTTATAAGTGAGGTTTCAACGCATGATTGGTCCGTCATAAGAAAGTTGAAATATCTGAACTCTCTTATACCAGTCTTATACCAATTGCTATTGCTATTGCAATGACACATCTGTGTGAACCCTTGTACGTAATCCCTATGGCCCAACTCGGCTTGTGACAATACCTATACCTTATAACATTCTTATAACTTTGTGTGAATCGGGCTTTATGTTATTCTGTTGTGAAACATTTTAAGTCTATACACTGCACAGTATTAGTATCTACAAAGTGCATACTATTTTATTTACATATGTACCCTTTTTGTTGGGTTTTATTTAGTGTTATGTGGTAATGGCTACTGCACGCAGAATATGAACATATATTCTGATGCCAAAGAACAGATCAGGCTTGGCTTGTACAACATAATGAATTCATATTAAATAAACAAAATAAATTACAAATGTTTTGTGTGTACTGTCTGTAATGGAATAGTCCCCTAGTACAAATGTATATGCCTATAGTAGAGAGAATGTGAACAGAATTCATGGGATGAATGATAAATCACAAATTATTAAACTACAACACTGTTAAAAGAAGAAAAACAACATCCAAGGTATTTAATTGTGGTTGGTCCATCATTGTACAATTAAGCCACTACAGTATTCTAAGAAGGGGTGGGGGCAGTTGGAATGTTTTATTCATGGAAGGTGTTAGAACTGGCGGGTGGCTTTGTCCACCTATCATTTGTGGAAAATATCATCCAGGGACTAAATTCTGAATACGGAATAAAGTAATTTTTTTTTGTAGGAATACCTGTTGTAGAGTGCACACCAGCTTTACCTGATGAGTCCCTCCTCAGGTGACTTACTAGCTTATTAGAGTGTTTGGGTAGCTGGGAAAGAATGTCCAAGGACTATTAGTAGGACTCAATCCCAGTATTCGCCTTTACGACTGAAGAAAACCTCGAAGGAAATGTTCAGTCAGGACTGCCGGTGGACGGAATCGAATCGGCGACCTCCCGAATTAGAGTTTCGCGTCTTACCACTGAGCCTCTATCAGTATACGGAATATATGCAAGGTGTATATCTTTGCACATAAAATGTGATGATGTTGGATATATGGCACAATGTTCAAGTGAAGGGCCGCAAGAATGAAGGATTCCTTATTTATACCTCTTTTTCTCCATTCCTAGTTCATGCACCTATTGGAAAATATGGTTCTCAAAGTAAAATATAATCAAGTGAAAAAAGTAGATCATGTTCACTGTTTATTGTTCAGATTTACAGTATTTTGATGGACAATTACAAAAGATATGTATTGTATTGTATTGTAACTTATTTCCTTCTTTCGACATTCAATGGACTGCGAGTCCATTGAATGTCTAAAGAAGGAAATAAGTTACCCACCACAATTACGTTTTCAGCATTTTTACTTTCCGTGCCGTTTTTTTTCGTCTCAGAGTTGGCAACCCTAAGCCTAAAACATGAATTGTCAAAACTAGTGCCCAAGTGATAAGAGACGAGACAATATTAATCTAGACAACTTACCTTTTAGACGAACACTGCTTTAAGTTTATAATATATAAAATTTGGTGGCATATTTCTTTCGATATCGCGTTATAAGTGTCAAGTCTGAATTTATTATCGAGTGCAAACTTACGTTTATTGATACAAGGTACAGAGTTGTGAAAAAATGCATTTATAATAAATAGTTGCTGGTGTACAGATATGACTTTTACACTAGCTGATATAACAATTCAATATTAATGCATAAAAAACTATCACCGACACATTTTTTTCAACTTCAATTAGCACATAAAGGCGAGTTAGCAAAGTACAAAAATTCAAAAAATTCAGCCTTCACCCTTTGCTTATGAATGATTTCTTAAGTAGTTCAGTTTAGTATACATTTCTTTTAGTTGCACTCTGAGCTTGGGGGGAAGGATATGAAGGAACCAACAGCTTACCTTGTAATAGTTGCGGCCTTCGGAGTTGATAGAAACACAAAAAAGATATAAACAAAACGTTGAGACAGTTTCGGCCTGACGTGGCCTTGATCACCCGATGAAGGTGGAGGAAAGACACTGCACTCTGTAAGTTTATTTTGTATGGATATTGAAGAATTGCAAATTTGCTCCAGTTAGCACACTATGGCTGTACAGTAGTCCCTCGTTCATTCAAAATTGTGTATAATTCAAACTATTGATAGAGTCCCAGCAGAAGATTTAGGTATGATGCTTAGTGTTAAAGTTCTTTTAATTCAAAATGTTGTAATTCAAATCGGAGTTTTTAGGGTCCCTTGAAATTTGAATTAAAGGGGGATTACTGTATATCAACCTTCATGCGGGACCCTCAATTTCTGTCGCTAAAAATTGCTTTAAAATTGTCAGAAAGTAAACCCAAACATGTCATTCTCTAGAGAATTGAATACTCTCTTATTCCTACATGTTCTTATAAATACTTGTTTTTCAAATTAGGTACCTCATTTAATTATAAAAGGTGTGTTGCAACAACACGTAACAAAAGTTAAAGTAATTTGAAAAAGAAAAACCAAAATATTTATTGGAACAAAGAAACTATCAGAATAAAGAACACTAAATTCTCTAGGCATGACATATTTTGATTTAATTTTTTTGTTTTTATATTTAAAGCAATTTTAACTAACAGGAATCGGGGGTTTTGCATGGTAGGCCGACACAGAGCCTTAACTTATTATGTACTACGTATTTAATAGTAATTGTTATCTCAAATTGGTTGCCATTACCGGGTATGTATCTTTCTTCAAAGCAATTGGGAAAATCGTGACTATATTTCTTAATGGTAATACAATACCCAAAATGAGCAAATAGTCTACCAAGAGATTTGTTTATCCAACATAAGTTGATACTGCTCGAGTCCACGGCAGGTCCACTAATACAATGGTGACATCGGGCAGCTCATAAATTGCTTGCTGGTACAATGTAGGCAATCAACTGCCCCAATGTAGATGCAACTCTTCTTCTGTACTAGGAAGACAGAAAGTGTTGATGCCTCCCACGCCACACTCACTCGTGATGATCGTCTACAGAAGGTAGTGGACTAAAACAGTGGAGATAGTTTGTTGTATTGATAATATTATGCATTTTAAATTATAAAACAAGGTCTTTGGAAGATAATTTATATTTCCACTTCCTAGTGTTCAAATGTACAGTATAATTATTTTTTAAATTTTATTATGATTTCCCTAAATTAAACAGTCATCAACCTTTGGTGCAAGATGACAGTGTTCCACAGTTTTGACAGAAAAACAACAGGTAGGTAGGTATACAACAACATAATGTATGCATTTCGCACAACAAGAAATATCTATTACAATTCGTGAATGCATTATTGTCTACTAGTTTTACTTAATATTTGATGTAAATGACAAAACATGACTTACGTCAAGGGGAACTCACATTATAATGCTACATTTGCCTGTCAACAGTGTATTTACAATTGAGGATAAGGTAATTGCCACAACTTGTCATCTTGTACGGAGACGTTTTCTTTTTAATGAATGAATGAAGGGGGGATCACGTTCACTATACAACACAATTGATCAGACTGAAACACACAGATCTAGAAACAGAGGGTCACAACACACGAGCGAGACCGTAGACCAGTCACGATCTAACCCGGCAGTAACGATGCAGCTACGGTATTTACCTAATAACAACCAAAGATAAACCAGGAAAGCAACTCACACTGCTATCCACAGAACTTGCACCTAAGCTACTAGATGTTACAAACTGCTTCTTTTCGTTCTCTCTTACTTCGGCCATTTCAAGACGGAAGAAGTAGAATGATAAATCTGTTCTACAGACCCATGCATAAGTTGTATTTTTTCATGGAGTATATATTTTGAAGTATTTTTTGTTTTTTTGTTTACACAAACAACGATTAGCTTATTATTATTATTGTTGTAAAGATGAAACTTAATAGTGCTCCAGCATTAATTACATAATTATGTTGACAATCTACAAATGTAGTTAAAATGTATCATTGATGGATACTATAAACTTAATGTCAAATACGTATACATATTACATAAGATAACGTTAAAACTTAAAACTATAGACCTATTAACATTTCACTGTACTTTCACTTTGAAACAACAAGAGGAAAATGGTACAACATTGTTGTACAAAACAGAATAAAATTTGTTTACATAACTTTCTAAAACTAATCTGGTTCTAACAGATTGCCAATGCAACTTTGCAAAATGTTATCTGATATATTTGTCTTTTCTAGAACCTGCTAACAAGCCAATCATAAAGGAGCACCATACATCATCCAAATATAACATTATATAATAAATAATCTATAAAAAAGATTATTATTTGTGCAGGAATTTTAAATTACACATTCAAAGGTTGATCACATATTTTCAGCTCCAATAATCATCACAAATAAACTGGTTTGAATAAGAACTACAGTATGAATAGTGAATACACAGTAAGGCTTCATGAGTTGAATTGTTTAACTTTTCTTTTTATATTGAAACCTAGATACAACACCAAAGGAACACTTTTAAGTTTTTACTATAGTGACAGAGATGGCTAATAATTTGACAAACGCACGAGGCACCATTCTTAGAGCATTCAAATCCTTATTAATACATCCTATGCTCAGTTTGATCACAGGAGTAGTTGGAATACTCAATATATTGCCTTCTTTGTACAGTTGTCTCTTAGAACACACAGAAAGTTTATATTAAAAAATGAGACTTATCTCATAGGTAGAGAAAACACATATTATTTTTATTTCTAGGAGATGCAGATCTATCCATTTATTGTATCTATTCATTAAAATTGTAATACTTGCAGCCATATTATATCATAATCAGATAAGCATAATATAAATATATCACTAGGACCTTGATTGGCCCAGGTGGTGTAATGTGTGTGGGATGTTGCCGTGGGGAAATTGACTCACATACTGTATGTACAAGATGAAATGATAATGTGTACATTGAAATGACAGAGGCATAAGAGGTTTGTTCACATTACTAGCAAAAATAAAGTGGTATTTTTCTCTAATGATGTTGCAAGTATGTATTGTACTGACTTGTGATATAGTCATCTACTGACTTCGACATTTTTCTTTAATGCTTAGTGCAGCATCATCTATCACTATCACATAACTACAAACTTAGCCACTAAATAGAAAGTCACTACAAGTACATAGCGTGCATAGGTTATTGAGCAGTGGTTCCCTACCTCCCTAATCTAAAAATTCAGACAGGTATGGTAAGAAAAACAAATTGCTACACAAAGTCTATAGATGATACAACTAAAAAACCTACAATATACCTAGTTACTCCATCTAGCTAGCAATGAGGGATGAAGACACTTTCTTAACCTTAAAGAGGAGCAACTATTTCTCCTTCAGCAAGTCATAAAATATGAAAATTAGTACTATTAATAACAAAGCAAATAATACAAAAATCGATTGAAAATCAATTATCCGAGTGCAATAATATAATAACAATAATGATAATAATAATAATATAATGTTGGTAAATTAAATATAATAATAATGTAGAGATTTACAATTATAGCAATATTGACACGAAATGCAATTTGCTTGCCATCCATTTTGGCACACACATTTCATCATATTTAGTTATAACAATAGAAGTGGAATATTGTAACCCACTTTAATTGTTTCCACTCTGGCAACACAAAGTTAAAATCAATATACTAAATTAGATGTGAGATAAAGACAAATTACATCTGTTATTTTTGGAAAACTATCAATCTTTAGGTACTCTGAGCAATATTTGTGTCCGATTATTATTCCCTATTCAGTACAAATTAGGTAATTTAATTACTAATTAAATAAAAATAAAATTGCATTATGGGAACAAAAATATAATATTATACAAAGTACAGCACTTAGCACAACGTAGTTAGTACTGTATGTAATAGCTGATTTTGGCTTACGGAAGAGATATTATACTTTCAACTCAAAGTGTACGGGAACCACTACTGCAGAAACTTACGCGACACACTACAGTTTGCTAGTTGGAACACAATTTTTCACTGAGTTATAAATATTTACATTTGTGATGTGAAAAGGAGTATGGTTTAGGAGAGTGTTGCAGGGAAGACTGGAGCATGTGATCGTGCAGTACATGATAAACAAAGTAAGACGAAAGCTGTAGCCTCCACAAACACAGCAGAAGTCACAAATTGTGAGCAAGGTAAAAAAGGTAAGGGCAAGATGAATATTCTATCTGCAATCTGCAAGGCTCCTAATTACTGTTAGTTAAATATTTCACACAGAGTAGCACATTAGTATTTCAGTTGGCAATCTAATATAGGCTCGTAAATCAATCGTTGGAAAAAGTCAAGCTTTGTAAAATGTTAGGCCAAAGATGATTCCTTTCACAATAGAATGGCATTGATTGTGCAAAGGTTTTAACACTCAGATAATTACATAATTAAAAATGCCTCAATTCCTATAAACTGTACTTTACAATAATTAGTTTATTTTCTCTCTTGTGATCTAGTTATATTAAGTGAAGCTACCTTAAAATCGGGGGACTCATTATTAACCACAATCTAAACTCACCGTGTCTGGCACGGTGTTTAGTTATGTTTTAAATTTTAACCAAGATCCCTGCAATCAACTGTTAATGGTACATAAAAGTACACTCTATATTGCTCGTTATCCTCTATATTTTCAAATTCATGTAATAAAAGTTTACTGTTGAGTCTATGCTTTCGCCAGAGGCGGAATGTTTTATTTTGCACAAAATATGTTTGTATATATTATTTCACTTAATAATGGCTTGATGTGCCTGACCGGGCCTTTGAACAAAGCTCAATATCACACACACAAAAGAAGCCACGTAAATACCCGATTTTATTTATATCCCATCCCCCCTACCCCCCCCCGTGTGTGACTAGAGCATAGTTTCAAGAGCTAATACACATAACTACTAGAGTATAATGTTATCTGTTATGTACATTATTTTTTAAATATATAATTACCTATTTAAATATATATATATAATAACATTCACAAGTATTACATAATTTTCTCTAGAATATAGTAATTATTTTATGATTTATACCAACAAAATGTAATCTTAACCAGCAAGTATATTATCACGTGTGAAAAAATCAATAATATTATTTTACACTTCTTATAATTATTGCTACTGCAAATGGTACATTCACGCTTCGTGGAATGATAATAATAACACTTTGGCTGCATTTCTTCACTCATAAAAATAATTCCCTTAAAAATATATAAAAAATGGGACATACTGTAAGAAGTAGTCTGCCTAAGCAATTCAATCTGCTGCACACTATCAAACACTAAATATTCTGACCTTAGGTACCTGTTGGTATCGTGGAAAGCCAATATTGATGGACTCTTGAATTCCCTTGGTAATGAAAACAATACCGCACGAAAAGAAAAACATGGATAGGTGTAGTGGTGTAAAAGTAAGGATATGAAGAGAACACTGAATGTTGAGACCCACACTCGGCCGGGGCTTCACAGTCCAAAGTAGCTTCCAATTGTGGTAGCCACGATGACTCCCAATATTGCCAAACAGATCATGATCATGATCTTCTTCTGCAGGAGGAAAGTCAAGATAGCATCAGTAGTTTCAACATTGCGCATACCTTACTTAGTAAGACCGTGGAATACTTCAAATGTTTAGTTTATTTATAGTCATTGTATTAGTTTGCCGTCATTGCTTGCTTTATTGTATATTTACCTCTATAAACTAATATTATAAAGAACAATTTCAATTTTTATTGCAGAACATAGGAAATATTCCTCAGTAAGTAAATGAAATGATGCCTTTTGCCATTTTCTGTCAGATATGGATGTATGATATATTAACACAGTGACAAGGATAGGATTCATGATTGTAGTAATAACAAAATACTACTTATATTATGGTAAATGATAATAAATAAATATAATAAATATATAATTTGATATTTGAAATAAAATAAAGTACAACATATTTACATAATCAAAGAGTACAGATTACTGTAAACTACAATAATAATGTTATTTTAAAATAAATAATATTGATCGAATAAACAAAACTATACATCAGTAAAAACAAAAGAAGAAAATGTAAAATAGGTACACAACTGACAATTGAAAACAAGAACACATGTTTTTGTTTACTTACTTACAGAATACGCAGTTTAGGAGCACATGGATAGGTATTCCAGCTCACCGGTAGTAGTTTCCTCCATGCAGGCAAAGCTCTTCTCTTGGAGATCTAATTACATGTATATTCACTTAAATATTGCCAACTTCTGTATTTTGCAACAAAACCAGTAAACATATCAGGTCTACAAGCGACAGATTGCGCAGTACTGTACGTGTATATCAAAATTGGTGTATTTCTGAAAAATACTGCCTTCAACTATTACTCATATTTGGAACCCATTCATAATTATGGTGTCAACTTGCAATACATACAGGGTATCATATTAGGTATGGTGTGTGGACATTTTCCATCTACATTAAGTACAGAGATTTAAAAGGAACTAAATCATTTCAAAGCTTTCAAGTATAACAATCCAATCGAACTGGGAAGCCTTGTGATTAGCAGAGTGGAATGTGTAAAAAATGCATGCAGTTGTTGAACGAACTCATTAGCAATCATGTGAAATGGTGACATGCGAGAAAAATACAGTATCGACAAACCCTACAATGTTTGGCAAAGTATACAAAATTATAACAAGTAATAAATGCTCCGAGGAGATTTACAACTTGAAAAATAAGATAGTGATACTATTGGCATACATAATAAATTTAAAAAACATCTACCAACATTGAAAATATCTAGGCCTATAATAGTTTCTTTGAATCCAGATTTAGTGTTCACTGAAAGTTTCAAATCGGACAACTAATATATTACCATGTAATAATTCAGTAATTTCATATACCATACTACAATTTGATGCCATTTACCCATAGTTTTTAAATTACCCAAAACAACATGCATAATTGAATTAAATTTTAAGTATACAATACATACACACTGACTGCCACAGAAGCAGCACTGAATGGCAAAAATGTATCTACCTTCATTCCGTGAACATGTTTAACATGGTATTACACTAAAAAACACAATTCTAGTAGATAACATAGCATAGATGGTTGAAACACATTTACATACAAATTATTCCAAACAAATATATTTTGCCAAAAATACAATATCAAGTACGTAGTACCATGTATTAGTAAAAACAACTTTCTACTTATTTTTTTTTTTTTTAACTACGTAGTTGGGGGGTCAAAAAGTCAGTTCATTGTTAAAATCTGGATTGATAGGAAGCAATTGTTTTCTAGTGCAGCAGTTTCATGACAGCGGGAAAAAAACGGGTGACTTATTTACGAAAATCGTTATATTAAATAATCGTTATATTAAAAAATCATATTAGGTGATTTTCTTGCATACTGTCTGTCAACACGATACCAGTAGAATGAATCGTTCTCGTATTAATCTCTATGCTTATTACCTACGAGCTGAAACTATGCCCAAGCACCTTGTACCAGGCAAAACTATCCTGTATGCGGCTGCCGTTCGTCCGTCTCTATGGATGCAAACATGCATAACAATTCTCAGAAATGCTAATCTATTTCCCCTGCTTTAGGTATATTATTCATAGCATGAAGCATTGTGAAGTGGCCATTAAGTTAATTGTAGTTAATAGTTATTACTAGAAAAATAATAAAAAACATTACAATTTAAAGCTTGAAACTGAATGAAGAAATCACAAACTTATTTCCGTAGTAGCTATTGTTTGCTATAAGAAGTAACTGATAGACTTCAGTATACGTATATGTTCAATTGACAACGTCTCTTCTTAATCTTTCTACCGATACAAGTGGTGAAGTAAAAAATTAACAAGGCTCTCACTACTATGTATCACAAAAAAGGTAAATTTCAACTAGATGTGCAATGATCAGGAATTCTAATATATGCCTTCTCAAAGAAGCCATTAGACAAGGCATCAAAGAAAGAAAAACATTAGGCTAGAATAGAATCCGCTCAAAATACGGGAACTATTTAGATTCCGAGCAGTCATCCATGATTTAACACACAAAATTACAACCGGTTTATTTATTTTATGTCTAGACAATTCAGTTATAAAACTGATTTACAAAGGACAATAAATTGACTGAAATGTATCAATCCGTTATGAGTTCGATAACACTTAGCAAAGCTATCGCGTTTTTTGCTGTTGCGCAAATCAACCCACAGTACTGACGAGTTACTCAGGACAAGGTGAAAGTAAACTCTTACTTCTTATTTTT
This sequence comes from Isoperla grammatica, assembly GCA_945910005.1. NCBI lineage: Eukaryota > Metazoa > Arthropoda > Insecta > Plecoptera > Perlodidae > Isoperla > Isoperla grammatica. The sequence continues at coordinate 128,157,521 of OX246737.1, forward strand.
ACTCCAAGTACATTCATTGTGTATGCAATTCTTAATACACAATAATAATAATATTGTCCGTTACACAAATAAAACGGAAGTTATTTTGAAAAATAATGACATGGCAAAACACTTTAAAATGAACAGCCGTAAAATTCTGACATGTTAATTCTTTATTTTATAGAAAACTTCAAACTGATCTAACATTAAAGTTGGATATGATCACACAAGATGTTTCTATCGCATACCAACGACTATTGATAAACCTTATTTATTGTTTTATGATGAGATGCTGTGACACGAAGTCGATCTTGTAAACATTTTGAAAAATATAACCGACGACCCACAAGATTGCAAACGACACACAATGAACTGGTACCATCTGTTCAGTTTCTATTTTAACAACTTATTCTTATTTAAGGTGCTTAGAGAAAACAAAAAGTAATCTGTAATGTGTATGGCCGGCCATTAGAGCAAATATAATAAAAATAATGTAATTGTACTTTTAAACAAGTGTTGCAGCCTGAGCATTTAAAAAAATATATTTATCATTACGTATCGGGTATTACGGTAATTATTATTTACCATTATTGGTGTTCATTCGCACTCAACAGCAAGGTTACATGTGCTACAATAATCAACCGCAATTCTACAGAATCTTTGCGTGAAGTAGAAATGTTCAACTACTGTGCACCACACTAAAAACAATATCTCGTAGTACACGGGTAGTGTTTGGAACTTTGAAGTGACTTTATGAATTTTAGTGAAACTGGGGAATACAATACACTAAAAAAAAGCAACACATGCAGGTTACCATCTTTGTAAATGTTCATAGGTCTACAATACAGCTAGGGCAGCATTACAAGTGGATATTGTTTTGCAAATACATCAGAATAAATAATTAGACTCCAGCAGTGGATAATTAAACAAATATGGCACAAACAGTATTCAGATAAATTAATATATCTGATCATTGCATGACGATTAACCTCTGCTATTTGCCACACGTGGCTTCTCCTTATTAGTGTACAAAGAAGCAGAGCAGTGGAGCTTTGTTTACAACTATGTATAATGCCATTAGACATTACTCTTTGCAATTACCTGTCAACATTCCATCAACTGCTACAGTATTAATAAAAAGAACACAATCCAAAATTTTAACATCAGAAGCCAGCAACCGGTTTACTGCACAATTTGTAGTGCAGTATATTACACGTGTATGCTACTTATTACTAGGGGCACAATGTTCTACCATCGCCTATTACACAATTTAAATATTATAGTCTAGTTATCATCCTAAAGACTAACATGATTTCAATAGTGTAGGCCCATTTATATCAGTCCTGCACTGAATAATAACTAAACACAGAATGCCCCGTAAAAGAGGAACGCGGCGCAAGAGAAATGCACAATAATATGTGCACCGTACTTCATGTGATGTAGCTGCTGAACTTAAAGATAAACCTTTAGAAAGCTGCTGATAAACTCAGTTAAATAAGAAGTACGTACTACGACATACATTTTTGTAGGCATATTTACATTATATAATATGGGAGCACTAAGTAAATTGTGGACCAGCCACTATCTACAAATGCCTAGAGGTGGGTCAGGGGAGTAACAGAATCATTATCAAATTATGCAAGGAACAGCTGTTGAAACTTAAACAATGTACGTATTTGTTTTAAAGTAAATCTAAGCGCAGTTATTGCTTTAATGTAGGTTTTGTTTGGCAATTTTACCATTCAAATGGACAAAGAACACCAAAATGCCGTTTCCAGGTTGCTGGCCAATGACGTACATGATGTGCTTATTGCATGAGTAATATGTACATCAAAACTTCCCAGTTTAATATGGATCCACACTACAAGGAGGAAGTTATTGACGTAATAATCAATTTCTTTGATTCATGCACTTCTAGCTTTGTTTTTTATCAACCAGAGTGCAAGATCATGGAAGATTGTTTTTAGGCATTCTGCATAATTAATAATTATACATGACCAAATTAATTAGCCAAGAACAATAGCCAACACAATTGCTAAAATGAGAAGTGCGACTACCAGGCAGATTATGATGAGGATCTTTTTCTGAAAACAAACAGAGAATGCAAAACTTGAATTAAAATCTAATATCATTGTATTATTTATTATGCAATATGAAAAAACTAGATTCTATTGACAAGCAACATTCCAAAAATAGGAAAAGTAGTATTCAATATTGTAATAATGATTGTAACTAATTTCACTCAATACAATTACGCATGTATCCACTTTGAGTCTAAATATTGGTATAATAAGTATTTGTTGACTTCAACGAGCAGAGAATTTCTTTGACCAATGGCAATAAAACATGTTGTATCCAGAAATGGCTTAATCTTTCTTTTAGGTTGATCCTAAGGTGATGATAATGTAAATAAAGCAACCCCGAATTACGTGTAAGCGAATGTACTCTATGGTTTATTTAGAATTACTATGAATAAAGCTTGTCATTTCCCTTTTCACTTCTACCTAAACAAAATAAACAACGAGGTTGATAATGCAAGCTAGGTATATTTAATTATTAAAACAACAAGTGTGTATTACTGCAATTTAAATAAACTACGTATTTTCACACTGTAGCAAATGCAACATTAACGTGTACTGTAATACTGATATGTAGCACTGGGAAGTAAGGTGAACACCTATTCCATATTCTTCTTAGACTAATGACATGACTGTCTAGGCTACAACAGTTGATTTATGAAAATCTGTATATTTTTCAAGCCAACACTAACTTATGATGCTTGCTAATTTACAATGAATGGAGAATACTTTATATAGTAGGTCTATGGATCTGGGGAATGTGAATCAAATAACATACCACAAACACTTTTATAATTATTAGGGCAAAATATGTTAGATGGATGGGGTAAAAATAATGTAGCCTACTTCACTTGCAATTGTCAACTTTTTAGTACTACAGTATTTAAAAGTAATGTTCTAACAAATATAGTGTTAAATGTCCAAATTACTATATCTAAGCAAATCTCAGCAATATTAGAGCCACGACCAAAACATAGGTCACAACTAAATCTGATAGCAACTAGCAAGTTGGTATCATATCAGTGTTGTTGGTTGGTTGGGTGGTCGGAAATTTCTTGCGAACACTTGCTTTGATGTAGCACCTTAACAGAATTATTACATACCCATGTGTATCCAGGGCAAGAAGTTCAAATCCCTTAACTGAAACCCTAATCATCTCATCATCTATTAAATCATTTCCTGTTTCTGAAGGTCCCCTGCTTGCGAGTAGTTCCTACTCTTTGGGGGCCAGATCTCTGTATTATAATAAGTATTTCTTGTATTCATCTTGAAAATAAATAAATAAATAAATAAATAAATAAATAAAACCAAATCCCCTCGAGTGAAATCCCCCTAAAAAATAGCGAAACTTAATTGTAATATTTCCATAAATAAATAAAAAATGTGCAGTGTCTATTTTTCAGTTTTATTTGGGATGTTAATGATTATGATTCCAGTTGACGCAAAAGATATATTATGGTCACCATACTTAAGATGTGATTCAAAATAGCAATAAAATAAAATAATAAAAATTAAAAAATTATATCATCATTGTATTATTACACATAAATTATTTGTTGATGATACTAGATACAAAATTGTGTATAGAAGTGTTCACATAGGCCTATACTACTTTAGTTCTCATACTATGGAACATTTTTCCATTTATTGATGGATTGAAGTTAGCTCATTTTGGAGCAATGAGCCGTTAGCGGTGACTCATGCAGTGGGGCACAAGTCTGAAGTGCCACCTAGAGATGCAAAGGTTCAAATCCCGTATAATGCTTTTTTTTGTAATTGCCCGTCTTCGTCTACCACCCCACATCGTCTCGAATAGCATGATTGCAATAATAGAGATGTAAAGCAACAAGAATCATTTAGAGTAATGATACGTCCATTTCGTAAACTACTATTAAAAAGGGTTGGTGACATTTTGATTTAAAATAGCTATGTATATGTTTTAATTACAAATATAAATAACCATTTAAAATTTTCAATTAATGATTATCCTCAGTTCACAACTAAGAAAAAAAATGTCCATGGGTAGTTTTATTGGTTTATCTGTGAACCCATAACACCATAACCAAACCAATGTGATTACAATAAATGTGTACATATATTGTTCACTGTAGATAAACAGCCCACATTTCTTAAATTGTAAATAATGGGATGAACAATGGCAGAGTGAAACGTGAGAGAAAAGGTATAATGGGCTACATAAAACCACGTCGCCTCACCTAAGGAATAGATCAATTTTAAGATATTAAATTTAATGATACTTTTGTATAAATGACACTAGAATTATTGTTGTGTGCGATTTTATCAAAGAGAAACCAAGCAAATGCCAAATGATAATATTTTCTGCGCTCATAACATTAATACAGATACGGAAGCCTATTGTAAGCATGCCCTACTAAATAATAATACACAATAATAAGCAGTGCCTCTGTGAAAGTGGCGACCATATGATGATAAATGTGAACAAAGATTAACAAGTTAAGTTAAGTTAGGGCCGGTATTACCGACGAATAAGTACAGTAGTTATAAGAACATTGTAATACCACAGATAACGGACTAGGCCTTAGAAGCATAAGTTGAAGTACAGCAAACAATACTGAGTAAGATAACAAGGCTGTATTTAGGTGTGTGACATTGACAAGTAACGAAAGACGATCTTTTAAAAATGTTTTAGAGTTGTTCCTAGTTCTCACGTGGCAATAAAACCATGTTATGTGTTTAATAACGTTTTTTGTGAAATCGGGTACTATCAGGAGTCAGGACACAATTTGCGCGAATAAGTGGGGATGTACTGTACTTACTGGATTATATTAAACATAGGCCTATGCCAATTATTCAAAAAAATATTTATATTTTAGTTTTAATATCCATCACAGAAGAGTTAGTTTCGGAGGAGGCTGCACAGCTTGTAAAGATTTGTACTGTGTATACTACTGTATATACTATAATTAATTAACTTGCTTTCCTTCAGCATAAAAATGACAAAACTGCAAATAAAAAGTAAGCATATATATGTGGACTTATGGCTTTAATTCAAGCAAACAAGTTGAACATCACTTTCACAGATTCACCGAAGAAAATAAATACGGTTATAGCGACTGAACATGCTTTGGAAGCTATTATACACATTCAGACTTACCTTACGTGCTTTAACGGAATATCCCTCGGCAATTTTCATCTCCTCCCTGGCCTTCTGGACGTGGTCCGTCGTTTGCGTGACGTGGTATTCTACCCTGTCAATCAACTCACCCTGGAGGCGGTGAGTCGTCAAGGTGCGCACAGTTTGGCGGGGAGAGCAGGGGAGGGGTGGAGGAGTGGACCAGACAAGCACAAGCCAAGAGGGGTATAGGCAAGATATACACAAGAACAGAGCAGGAATGTTAGTCGTAAGATAAGACAGCGTTTGCGGTTAAGCACAGCAATAACACCCATATCCACATAAATCACAATATCCAAACACAGATTCCACCAACAGTACAGATAATTAGTTAGTTTAGAAGTACATAGATGAGCACAGAAAATGACAAAAGGCAGATGTTACCCCACAGAATTGTAGCACATAATACGAAACGGAAACGTCAGTAGTAAATAGAAGAACGGAGACGGGTTAAGGAAGAGTTAATTACAGTACAGCGAGTGAAGAAACCAAATGCACGGTTTCACAGTTCAAAACAAGAAAGTATTCAAGACGTAAGGACGGAAGGAAGGGTAGGTTAGCAGGGAGAGAATGGACAAAAAAACAAGAAAAAAAAAATTAGACAAATGCAAAGTCAAGTTGTTACATGAACTTACCCGCCTAGCTTTACTCTGGTACTTGAGAGCCTTCTTGGTGTCTTGTGTTGCTGTTTGAACATAGTCGACGGCGTGTTCAACGTGATACTCGATACGATCTATCATTTCACCCTACAAGCGCCACCATAACGAAGAAACCCCAAACATACTTGTTAGTCAAGATATAGAACAGTCCAAGGAAGTCGACAATGAGCCATTCACATACAAGTACATGCAACACCCAACAATAGTACGTATTCACTTATTCTATGTGGATCCCATTCGAAGACTCACCACATTTAAGCTTCGTTCATCTGTCCTACACTTAACACTAGTGTAACTCAGTGTCAGTGCTGAATCGTTCTTTTGTACCTGTGTTAGTCAGTGTAAATATTTTATAGCATCATTGCCTGTAATTAAAACTTCACTAGTGTAGCCAGTGCAGGAGAATTTTACACGTTGGCTATTTAGCTTGTGTAAGATGTTTTGCTACATTGGCCAGTGTAAGACAGATGAAAGAAAGCTACAGATATACAGACTACCTAAAGTAAATCTGAAAACAGAAGAGGCAATTCAAAACCAAAACCTACATTATGCATCACAGTTCCACAAATACATACATTCCCTTGTTGAAGTGTTATCTAGTAATTGTAAAGAAATTAAAAAAAAAAACACAATGAGAAGGGAAAATACAATTCCTATTATCGTATAAAATTCATAAACTGTTTTAACCTCCCAGGCCAGTTGAATGAAATATGTATTATGGTGTTCTTGAACTTTTAGCTCTGAACAGAAACAGAAACCTAGGTACAAAGTAAGCTGTTGGATTTTCTATTCCTCCGTTAACAATGCACATGAAGACATTTTACAATGCATGCAGTCCACAAACACACCATACTTTAAACTTGGCTACACATATTCATTAATTTTGACTGCTATCATTGAACAACTCCGGCACCACAAGTTGTTTTAGTTTTCAGGGGGGAACAGTTAAGGCTCATTAAGGGAAGAAACTGGCTTAACAATATTTCTATAATGGTTGAGTTGAGTGGTATAGCCAGAGAATGTACTGAAAAAACTTGCAAATAAGAAATTTACCTAAGGGGTTCTAGGGTACTCTGTAGTTGTGGGTTAATTTGAAAATACGAAAAAAGATGTACTGTAGTACTAATTTTCTTAGTTGTAACAGTAAAATTTGCAGTTGGGCCAATAATCAGAATCAGCAGAAGAGGTTCACGAATAGAAACAGTTTGCTCATAATACTCCTCTAAATGAAATAACTAACATTCCTTAACTATTATTATTATTATTATTATTATTATTACTATAATAATTGACTTAAATATGTTCCTTAGTCACAACTCATCATTGCTTTCATGTGTATATTGACTAATAGGGAAGATGCAACAATAGGGAAGATGGTGCCTCCATTATAGCCATCAACAGATATCTATATCCACAGATGCTTAGCCTGGTAACTCGACCATCAAAAGCATAGTTTAAGAACATAATTTGTAGAAAATAGATAGATATTGGCAAATAGCTTCATAAGTGAATCACGGTATTAGCGAATTCTAGTATCGTTTCATCTCTAGTAAGAACAAAGCACAAGTAACAAGTATTGATTAACACAAGTTGCGATGAAGACCCACAGCTGTTGACATGGCACAATGCCCCGAAAACCTAATAGCAGGGTAGCGCATACTGAGTTAATTGAGTTAATATACTACAACTATGTACAGGCTACAATCATGGTTAATATACTTATAAATTGAGGCACCATCTCTTATCCAAAGAAAAATAAATGAATGAATGAATGAATAAATGAAATAAGCTTATAGAAATTGTTAAGTATTTCAGAATTGCTTTTATGTGTATATTGACTAATAGGGAAGATGCAACAATAGGGAAGATGGTGCCTCCATTATAGCCATCAACAGATATCTATATCCACAGATGCTTAGCCTGGTAACTCGACCGGACTGTCGTAAGTTGTGACCTAAGTGACCCGCAACTTTGAGGAAGTCCATGTCTATGTAAGACTATGAGGAACGGAGTCAGTCACAGCTAAGACTGGTCGCTTGGTCGAGTCATGGACGAGATTACAAAGCATCCAAGCAATAGTTATTAGTAATAATATACTAACATAGCATGCTTAGTCTGGTAGTACCCTACTTGCAAGGTTAACTAAATTAGTCCCATCAAATATTTTAAATTCTTCCTACATTAATAAAAAGCACTTGTACAGTTCATAAATTAGATGGCGTAATCATTGTTGTCGATCTGATAGCTGGTTACGGTTTTAATATTATGCAAGTTCCAAACAAGAGATTTCACCGACCACTGCAGTCGTACTAACTACTAGTATTGTTGATACAAGCACATTGCTTATAATATCCAAATAAGTTCACAACAATTGTGTTTAGAGCTAGAAACAAACATGTAAATTTATTACTTTAGTATTTAATTTAATACTGTCATAAATAATTAATGTCTTACCACAAGAACAGTCAAAGTTGTTTGAGATAAAAATCAGTTATCAATTATCATATTCAACATTGTGTTTTTAAAATGTACTCTACAGAATAGTGTGAAATAACTCAACTCAACAAAAGAAAGAAAACAATAACTATACATTAACATGCATAAAATACAGAAAGCACATGGAAATAATTGAAGCTGGCTCCTAAAATATGAGCTATATGCTCTTTACTTGCACACATACAACACACAACACACAGTAGGAACATAAAGTATATTAGATAACAGTACATGCTAAAACCAAAACAACAAAATGCCCGAATGTAATGTAGTCGGGCTCCATGAAATCAGAAACAATGTATATATATATAGCAAGTTATTCTGAATGACATCACGAAGCTCCAAGTCTTTTAAAAATAAGAAAATTACAAATGCATTTTCAAGAAACTTCTGTACAAAGCCAGTTTACGATCGGCGTCAACGCTAACGTCAACTTCAACACCTTGATCAAGCTGTGTATTCATATGAAAGCATTCACGATTGCGGGAATGCTACAACCGTTAGAGTCAATGCTCAGCTTTGAAGTTAGCGGTCACGTTTGATGCTCGCGCATTCGCATTCACATGTCACCAAAGACGGTGAAAAGAAAAATGTGTTTGTTATCCGAAGCAACTGTTTTCTTCTTTAGACTTACTTTGAAGTTTATTCATCATTCACTCATTCACCTCGTTTGCAACAACGCAACACGTGGTGCTCTGTTTTATTTCTCTATGGTGGTGCTATAATAGACTAGCATATTATTGAAGGCGGTGCAATAACGAAGACCCATAAGTTAACCGATGAGTAACGAAGTGAACCAAAATCGTTTCACGTGAATCAAATCAGGTTTGAGGCTTGAAGTTGACGCCAATCGTAAACTGCCACTTGGAATAAAACAGTCGTTACATTCATGGGATTCTTATGTAGCCTACACTCAGCGTCCTCGACTTAAAATTTCAAAGCTTGTCGTATTGAAGTGTAACATAATTAGATTAATCATTAACAGAGGCAGGAGTTTATGGTGAAAATGTTTTGAATATTTCGTTTTTAAGATTTAAAAAGGTGGTGAATTGGTGTTGAATATTTTGGATAAAATCGTTTTTATAGCGGTGTTAATTTTTTTCTATTTTTGGCTACTTTGGGACCATGGAAAATGCATAGGCATAAAATTAGAACACAAATATGTATCAACCTGCATTTATTAGGTACATAGCACAACTATGAACACATTAATTAATCAATGAATCACTGAGTATGCCTAAATAAAACAGTGAACACTTATTGTAGGCCTACTCACACTAGTTTCCTTAATCTATGTCTCCAAATTGCAGTGCGTTGCCGAGGACGCCGTTCGGTCGTGACGTGACAGTTGTCACAAAAACGTAAAAATTGGATGGTAAATCGCAAATTTGTCATTAATTTATTTTATTCCAACGTTATTCGTGAATAATGGGTAGAATCGCTCAAATCGCGGCTATACTTAAAAATCGCGAAAATTCGCGCGAAAAAAAATGTCATTTCCAGCACCACAAGTACCTAAAACGTCCACATCTGTAGTTATAAAACATTCTCTAAAAAAATCGCGTTTATCGTTAATACCATAAACTCCTGTCTCTGATCATTAACCATATAATCTCAGCAAATTCCACTCGGAACTACATAAACACATATGGTCGTACATTGTTGATAGGAGATTGAGTAGGCTACACAATTAAAACTAGGGTTGGGATTTGATTATAAATTCATAATCGATGTCAAACCGAAAATTTCGACATCAAATCGAAATTATTTTGACATCGAAACTATTTTCGACATCGACCCCCCCCCCCCCCCCCCCCCCCGCAAAAAAAAGTTATTTTTTTTAATGTATAAGTTCCCGGAATAGGCCACGGATGTATAACACTGACGACAAACCACGTGTTTATCGTTCGTTATTTGGCCGTCTTTATTTGCCACAAATCCAAATGACTTCCACACATCACTTCGCTTTCCCGTCGGTGTCACTAAAACAGGCCTTACTGGCAAAGATGACATCTCAAACCGCGGAGAGACGAATATATTATACGATTGATTTGTTTCTTGAGCCAACACGTTCAACATAACGTTCAAGGCCGCGTTGCACGCTGGAACTGGATGGACAGGCCCACAGGGTGAAACATGTTCACCGCCTGGCGCCTACGCATGCGCGTACTCGCTGGAATCAACCTGTGCTTTGGTACAAGGTTGCCAGTTTGACCAACTTCCGCGCTCTCAACGCGGGATCTTTGAAAATTAAATACTGCACGGAAGTTTTGATGTCGAACGATTATTACGATTTGAGATTGCAAATCGATGTCGAATCAAATGTCAATTTTGGTTTCGACATCGATGTCGAATCAAATAATCGATGTCAACTCCCAACCCTAATTAAAACAGTTCATAAAAGTGTTTCATTTGAAATGAAATACAAACCAAATCATTTAAATCATTAGTAATTCTAAAAGGTTTTTTCAATTACTTTACTTGTACCTTTGAAGTAATCCCCCCCCCCCTTCTCTTTTCTAATGACAGTACCTATTTTTACTTGTAAGTTTAGTGCAACTAATGCAGCAAAATGCAAATGCATTCAGAAAGGAATAATTGACATATGTACATGTCATAGATATGTAAGTTTAAACTGAAGTAAATATCTGCTTCATATGCATATTATGTTGTCTAACTCCATGGGTGCATAGGCCTAACGAATAGCATAGTTCCTCGTCTCCGTATGATGAAGACATGGTTGAGCTTGAGAGTAAAGCTCAAAGACTGTGGCAGCTGGCTAGCCCCTAGTGACCTTGAATCAATTGACTCGCAAATCAAACATTTAAAACAAAATCACTACTATTTGCATTATCAATTCGGACAATTCCTATTGAAATTGTATTGGATATCAGCAAATAATTGTTTATACTAGTGTGCATCCCTAGTGTAGTATTCTAATAAATGGCCTAAGGTACTGTAGTCAGAAAGATAATTTACAAACTGTAGTATGTAATGGTCATTCTTAGTCTACATTCATGTCCTAATACCAGAGATTATGATGACACAATGTATCGTATTCACCCGAATAGAAGACGACCCCCTATTTTCAAGAATTTAAAACTGGAAAAAGTCATATTCATATTTATAATCTTATATGCGAGCCCCAATATTTTAAAATGGAAATAATTATAGTCTTAGATTCAGATAAATACGGTACTTATGTTGTTTACTTGCAACTTCAACAATGTACGAATATTGAATACAACAAAACAAACGATTGTGATAAACGTCTCTTACCTGACTTTCTACCAGCATAGCCATGTCCATGAACATGTCATGAAGCTCCCGGATGGAGTTTTCTAGTTTGATGATGTCGGCGTGTCTTGCCTCGATGTCAGCAAGTGTCTGCTTCGCCTGCTGTGTCTCCATTATTATCTGCCGGAAGAAATAAACATAAGTAGTGAGTACACACATTGTCTGTTAGGTGCATTTTAAATATGTAGCATATACGTTTTTATATAGGCCAGGCCTACACAATGCATTGCATAATATTGTTGTACGCATGCATTTAATGAATTTGAGATATCAACACAAATAAGAACTTGTTAGGGAATCTTTTGCTATTGGTATGTTTAACCAGTTGGTGGGGGTGACGTCTATAGACGTCATGTCGCTGTGTCTCCGCATCTGCGAGTGACGTCGATAGACGTCACGGAGGTTTCGTCGCAGCTCTACAATGGGGGTGACGGTGTTTGCCGTCATGGTTTATTTCAAAATACTCGTCGTCTTTCGTAAACACATTGCGCCATCTAGGAACAAAATCGTGTACTTCTAAGTGGTGAAGTCCTCAGTGTAAACGATAGGATGCACGTAAGTTCTGCGGCGACTGCCGGACCTGCTACCAGACAGTGATGCAACATGGCTACAGGCGGGAAATGAGCGTGAGTGACAGAAGAGGATATTTTAGAGATTGTAGACGATAGTGATAATAGTGACCTGGATATAAGGAGTGACGATGTATTAATTTCGTCACAATCTCACGAAGAGAATGAGTGTACGTTCATAATATTCTGATCAAAATTACGGAATATGTGCGTGACGTAAGCCGACGTGGTGCGCGTCGCGCCTAGCGCGGGATTTTAATTCCCCACCACCAGGGCCACTTGGCGCGGAGAAAATTCTCAGTTAACTGGTTAAGACACAGCCTAACCATATCAAAACTTGAAAACGGACGTCTACTTTTTGTTGGTAACGAAACTTTGCAAAGCCTGCCATTACATGACGTAACTAAACTAACACACTAAGGGCCAGTACATACAGTACTACAATGTCATGTTAGCTTTGTATTCTTCAAAAAATTTGTCATCACCATTGTCCCTTCTAGTACCTTGATAATTGGATACATGGTTAACTTACTGAACTAGATGGTGATTATAAACAGATTTTGGTCAAGAGTCAACTACTTTTAAGCTGTTTTAAGTATCAATTATATATGTTGCGACTCAGAACAAAATTTTATGAATTTGTGTAGACCTACCAACCAATTGTAAGGAGAGGAAACGTATTTGTTTGGCACATCATGGCAATATACTTGATTTTACAACATAGGTACTCAACATAACCTTCAATTCCTGAATTAAAAACAAACACAATTGCAGGTGGCTGCGAACCACTTAATAAGGGCTACTTTTCTGTACTCAACTGGACCTCGAGATTATGATCATGGCAAAATATTTCATTTTACAACTTACTCAACATAACCTTAAATTCCTGAATTCAAAACGAACACAGTTGCAGGTTGCTGCAAAACACTTAATAAGGGCTACTTTTCTGTACTCAACTGGACCTCGAGATTGTGATCATGGGAATATATTTCATTTTACAACATACTCAACATAACCTTAAATTCCTGAATTCAAAACGAACACAGTTGCAGGTGGCTGCGAACCACTTAATAAGGGCTACTTTTCTGTACTCAACTGGACCCCGAGATTATCGGCTTGCATCACCTCTACAGCTACTGCATCTCTCTCCCCGTTCGTCTTACTTACTCCTTGCGTGAACACAGCCGAGTTTCCCTGCTCGAGCATCTCCTCAAGCTCCTCGTTGGTGGTCGTTCTGCCGGTGATCTCCAGTTGTCGTTGTATCCGCCCCTTACATCTCTCCCGGTAGTCTGTCTGCGTCCGGTTGTACTCCGTCATCACCTCCACGAACTTGCGGGACAGCGTCGAGTGTTGCGTTTTCCGTATCCTCAAGTCGGCAGATGACTTGTTGGTGTGCTCTTCTTGTTCTATGTTTTGTTCTATCACTGAAGATAGAAAAGTGATATACTATTAGGTTAGGAGCAACTTGTTGCATATCATCATCGATGGAACACAAATTATTGCCTAGATATATGATCGTCTGTCAATGTGAAAATCTAGGTCTGTTCACCTCATCATTGGATTGCTTATTATGAAATTCGCCTAAAATCTTCATTAGGCATATTGTTATTAAATATTGATTGCGTAGCATACAGACAAACACTGTATTGCAAGAATGTAAGACAATTAGGCTAAACAAAACTGCATTTAAGTTTTTCTAAAACTAAGTACAGTTTAAGGTTTGGCTGCATAGGTGTTCCCTGCATTGTTAAGAGATTTGTTTTATAAAAACATAATTATTATTATTATTATTATTATTATTATTATTTATTAGCCTTCATACAATTCACTTATGTGTCCACACACTGTTGTGGTGAACAAGTATCAGAAGTTGTCATTAATTTATTAGCAAATATAAATCTAGTACTATCCCATGTAACAACCAGAGAGTCCATGGGACATCTCTGTGTCTGGGCCTTTAAACCTTAAAAGTTAAGACGATGAAATACTACCTTATTTGAAAGGGATTATATACGAGATAGAACTTTTAATGTGTGAAAAGGCTTAATGCCTTTTGATGATGGTTTTGTTTTACTTTATGACACTCGTAACCCTTAAACAGCGTCGGATCTTTTAGATGCTCGTATGACAGCCGTAACCCTGGACCTATTCTACTCGGAGCCTAGAATCCATGCCTAATACCTTAAAATACTGAATGTATAACCGTTAAACAGTGAAGGTAAAATTGTACTACTTACCCTTTAATTTGGCACGGACTTTATTGGCAGTTTTTTTTATGTCGGCCATTAGATCCTCTAGCTCCTGTTTCACCTCTGAAAGTGAAATAATTAAAATTAGTCATCAGATCACATAAACATTTCGCTCCTAAATAGATGGAACTGAAAAAAAAATTATTGATATGATAATGATATAGCTCTTGTTTTAGCCATGAAATGGATAACAATGGGGAATCCTCATTGAATTATAATGAGGTTTTGGTTTCAACTCATTGAAAACCTTTGAAATTTTAAATGCGAGCTTAGTTGAACCATTTTTAATGGCCCTATTACAGACATGAATTGAATCATTCAGAGTCTAGAGTTGCAACACTGTCGTATGCAAGGGTAAACATAAACTCAATGACTTTCTGTATTCAAGTCAAGCCAATTATTAATTAAATATGCATATTTAAAAGTAAAAAACGAGACCAATAAAATAACTATACAGGCTTCACATATAGCACAACACCAAAACAATAATGGTAAGTCAGATATATTTAGAGATGTAATTTTTTTTTTTTCAAAACTGATGCCAAAATATTTCTACAACTGACGAGAAACACTATTCTACAAAACATGATACTAACATCGAATGTGCAACTAGCATCAAACTTGATAGATGCAGCATTGCAGAACTCAACTATATCTATAGTAGGTACCAAACACCAACACTTTGATTTTAAAATGTACAATTCAAAAAAATGTTTTTGTTTCTGCATTGAATACTCTTATTAAAACAGTTAAGCTTTTGTGGCCCGAGTTATTAAAATTAAAAACAAGACGGGTTATTCTGCCACGTCGTTGATATAATGTCATCGTTTCTGGATCTCTATGGACCCTGTCATCAGAACAGAAGAGATCCAGAAACGTCGACATTATGCCAAGTAAGTGTCAATGATGTGGCGGAATAACCTGTCTTGTTTTTAATTTTAATTGAATACTCTTAATAGATATAAATTATAAATAAAGCTGGAAGATATCGACATATTAAAAGGACGTAATATATGACGTTGGAGATGTCAAAGATATTGGATAAAATAAAGTTTATCAGAGATCTTGAACAACCCCCTATTCAACCCGGCACCTCCACCAAAACCTCATCATTAGGTGATGTGGCGAGGTTACATCACATCCCGGCTAGTACGACAGGAAGGGCTATCCAGATCCTCGATAGATTCAACCACGTGCCCAGACAGGAGTCGAGACCGCAAAAATTCACTTGATATGTTTTAAACTTTCCTTTGTGCAAATTGATCAGGAAAACTGTGAACCATGCATATAAATATACGCAATTATTAATCAGTTACCAACGCAAAAATAGTAATATGTAAAATGAAGTTAAAAGCGAAAGCTATTGTTGATAAGTTTGTTTGTTCATATTGTTCAAATTTCGTTGACGTTTGAAATTTTTTCCATCCCCCATAATTAACTTATTAAGAAATATTTCCAAAGCCGAATGTACGCAGGGCAGATCAATAACGACTGAAAGGCAATGCACTAAAAACATTAGAAAGTGTATTATTGGAATAGAGAAAGAACGCCGATAAATGAAACTTATAGACAGAATGGGAATTGCAGTTGCCTAAGGGCATTGACCCCACTGGGCTTGCTCGATCCGTACATAGGGAAATGTTCACTGAAGACTTATACACTTGTGATCTTCACCAGCTTTACCATAAAATATAAATAAGCAACTTACATAATTGCTTCACATTTCTTGTCATTATTCTCTTAATCATCGTTTCGTAATTGTTTCCACAATCATCATCAAGCTGATGGAAGGAATGTGTATTTTCATTTAATATCTTGTATACTTATTATGTCTGCATGGGCAAGTTTCTCACAGAATCTCAGTCGGATGTAAATCCATTCATTAGAACGAGGGCTCTCCGTCTATACAAGCTACACAAGGGCAGTGAATAGCGTGGGGCCTAGAGCTACGTCACGTTCTCGTGACGTCATGCGGGCAGCAGCAAGGGTAGAATCATCCCGCCCAGCCAGACTGCACGAGTCTTGTGTATCGATTCGGTGAGACTACCCTACTCTCGTTTTCAGTACCGTAATGTTCTCTGTTTAGCTTAGCCTTATCTCGAAATCACAACCACTTAAAACTGAGATAACAATAATATGACGTATAACGATTGTACATTTCGACACTCTGCTTTTATATAGACATACGGCATCGGAACTAGCTCGATCGTTTATCATAAGCTCGGCTCATGAGACGGAACGCGTAAACAATTCGCCGGGCCTGCCTGCATGCCATTAAATTAACTATTGATATTCTGGAAGGGCATTCAATGGCGTTCGGTTTAATAGATTGATCCTGATGAATAATAGAAGCAAATTCTGCTCGCGGAAACGTGACAGAACGAATTTTCGGCCCATCGCGCCCTTTTTTGGAACCGTTCCAAGAAAATAAGGGGTTGGTTGGTTGGTAGCCAGCAGAGCGGGGCCCGGGCGTGAGAGCCATCCAACAGACAAGACAACAACTTAATTGCCTGGCATTTCAGACACACTGCTCGCCCGCCGTCTTCACTAGCCTATTTATTTCCAGACGTAATGGCATAATTGAAAACCACTCGTTTAATTAGTTTTACAAAATAAATAAAAGAGGCCAACTAAGTGGACTATTTCGAATAGCCTACCGGGTCCCTATGCAGCTTTTAGGCGGATTGAGAGCTATATAGCTATTAATACCGTCCGTGGGGAAACCGACGAATTGGTTCGTGGTATCGGTACAGGTCTACGTAATAGAGTGGTGCCTACACGCGACATACTAGGGACGCACGTCAGGCCCGATAACGCGCTCGGGCGACATATTATTACTTGTGCAACCGTTTTTAAATACTCAACGTTCGGCAGTAGGAGTTTTACAGATGTATTGGCCGTCAACTAATTACTCTTAAACTAATAGTAGGGTTATTATAAATATTTACCTACTTGTAGTAATGTACCGGTACCCATTTTTAAACAGATTCTCCGTAAGATTTCGCCGAACATTTTTGCCGAAAGTATTTATTTGCATAATTCAAACATGAGAATATTATTTTTGAGGCAGGCTTGTCACAAATGTACTTAATACCATGCGTGGATATGATATCCCTCTGCAAGTAGGTAAATTTTCATAATAATCATATTATTTGTTTAAGAGAAATTAGTTGACTAAAAACATCAAACGGTCTCAGCTGAGCACGTAGCTAGAACTAGGAGCTAGGACACACCCTCACCTTTCCCTTATCGAGACGAGCGCCCATAGGTTGCGTGTCGACTTATCAAGGGATGAGACTCCGTTCTGTCTGTCTGTCACAGCAACGCACGGGTCATGAATCAAGCACAGGTTTAAATATAAAGATGACAAATGCGGTCACCCCCTCGAGACTCCGCGTCACCCCGCCCGCACACGCTTCCATGTCAAGAAGTTTCCGCCCCATTCGCCTTCTTAACTGTTGGATGGGTAAATATTATGACGCGCCACCATACATTCAACTAATTATTCAGGAACAAGGTTGACAGCGTAAGTTACTCCTCAACATACTATTCCGTCAGTTTTAGTGAGAATTCCGTTTACTCTTTGCAGGGATCCACAAATGTTGTTAACACCTAAAGATTGTTGCTAGTAGTGCATTACGAATAGCGTGTGACGAATTAAGAACTAGGTCCACCCTACGCCCTAGTTTTGAAGCTAAAATTGCTGCTGTAGTTTTATGTTCTTGAGACCCTTGAGATTAGTCACATGACACGATAATTAAAAATAATATAAATAAGTGGTTTATTTTTATTTTTAGATTTCGAAACAAAAACCAAAAACCTTGGTAGCCCGAATAAATTAATGGTCGCCAATGGCAACTCGGCGATCGTATTTGTGGGCCCTGTCTAAACGCGTGTAATACAACTCTTAGGGCCAGTTTCACCAAACTTTAATCCAGCGATTTTCTCTTAATCGGAGATAAAAAATGGCGCCCGGTAGAAGCCACCATGCATTTTGTATGTAATGTTTGTTGAATTGAAACCATGGTAACCAATCCGAGATTAGTAAATCGGTCGATTAAAATGTTTGGTGAATTCGGACCTTACATATACATAATATGCTCTAATTTGCGAGTGTGTGGGTTCGATCCTGGCCCTCGACAATGTTGACTAGAGGGTATTTCCACACAGCGTCTCACAAAGCCAATATCGCGGGAATGACTCAGAGCCCTCGAGATGACGGAAGAACAACAGCCCCCCCCCCTCCCCATCACCCACGTGATTGATTGATTGATTAAGAGAATCCCAGAACAATGGGTCGATGATAAGACCTAGCTCACAATCTGACAGATTGCCCGGACGAGCAACAAGTTATCACATGTGACACATACAACTGCAAGCCCTAACGCTTAACGCCAATGTCACGCATAAGCACGAGTACGTTAGATTACAGTAATACCCACATTACACGGTTCAATACTTTCGTCAAACTTATTTATTTATTTATTTATTCAATATTTCACATACAGCGTATTCTGCCATTTGGCGTGAAATAAAAAACATAACAATTGTAACACAGAAACAAGCACAAAGAACACATATTACACATGTGTTTGTCAATACTACGTAAAATGAGTACAATAACAAAAACAAACAAAGTACAAAAAAATGCCGGTGAAAGAGACAATGAGCACAATGAAGTTTAAAACAGGTAAAAGAGTGTTAAAAACACAGGTAATAATATCTTTATACATATAGGACTTATCCAGAATAATACAATAAAACAAAACATAGAAACAAAGAAGCTGCATTAGACAATAGTGTAGTGTTGTAAATAGTGTAAAGAAGAAACAATATCAGAAGCAATTAATGTCTATCAAGATGAGAAATGAAGGATTTAATGAATGGTCGTAGTGGAAAAGAGATATCAACGTCCGAAGGCAGCGAGTTGTACAACTTAGTGGCCCGTGTGAGGAAAGATCGGCGTTCTATTTCAGTTCTTGGAGTACATATGTGAAATAAATTACACTGCCGAGTCCTCCTGGATGGTACCCGCACACCCAGGTTTTGAAGGATGTGGTTGCATTGCACGTGACCATTAAAAATTTTGTGTAACAAAATAAGATCTGATTTCAGTCTGCGCTGTTCAAGTGTGCCAATGCCCAGTTCAAGTAAAATGCTACTATTTGAGAGATGATTAAAATCCGGCACTCTTTTGCGCACAATATAACAAAAGAAAGAAACAACACTGTTTAAAAGATTTAAATTAGTCGGTGCTGCTGAACTCCATACCGGTACTCCATATTCCACGATAGGAAGAACGAGAGATGTGAAATACAACTCCAGCGCCTTCGGGCAATTGATGTTGGTATGCCTATACAGCATGCCCAGCATTTGCATTTTTATTGAATTCAAGGACAAAAAAGCATCAATTAATAGAAGCTACACTGTTGCAGTTTTTTTACCAAACTGTTTTTGATTCGCTTTTGTTCTTGAATTCAATAAGTTTGACGAAAGTATTGAGTCGTGTAATGTCGGCATTACACTAATGTGTTATGCGTGCTTTATAGACCTTTGAATCCAGGGTATACTTGACGATTCTCTGTGCATACAAACGTGACGGGTATAAGAAGTGATGACAAGTCGAGAGTTCTTTCATCGCGACAATTATATTATTACATGACCTTCAGTCCTTCCGTGTCAATGAGTCGGCTTGCTTGTCTTCTGAGTAATCATAGATGTTGCGACATAAGGAAGAGTACTTCATTTCCGTCAACCAGTTTCATTGATACGTTAACGATTATTTCCATCCCAATAATGACGACAAAAACTTTAAATATGGTAAATTTCTAACCGAATAAACGTAATGTCGACTATAGTAATGCATATTGTTGATGATTTCTCAAGTGTTCAGGTACACATCACCCATGCAATCACGTTAGAGGGTAATCGAGACATTGGTCTGATTCGCTTCGTTGTGAACGTTCGGACGGGCATAGTCGACAAATTCGCTACACGATTTATTGGCTTCCTAAGAAGAGAGGTTGTAGGATCGACCCCTGTCGGCGACCATCATGACCGCAGGGTTTATCCAATGAGAATAGATTCAGTCTTGACTATTGACAACGCGTCACAAGGCTCCCCGCATGTTATGACACGCGCCTTGTTATTTCAACAAGCTTGTAGTCTATATACGCGTTGTACGGATTCACTGGGTACACTCGGCGCACACAACAACAACCCAAACTGCGTTCAATTATTTAGAGTCGAGGTCGACAGTTTCGTGACGTGCGCCGAGTATACTTATCGCCGCCCCGTCTTACGTCACCGCGGCTTACAACGTCAATGCATGCATCATGCTATTGTCGGGAAAATTCGAACTTGTCCGATGAAGGTCTTATCAGGTAATCGATTTTTTAATCAGATTTGAATGTCTCTCCCCCTCTCTTCTCCTACCGTTCTATTGCAGGTGGGTGGGAGCCTTCCCTCAATGTCAACTTCCCTAACGCCAACATTTTGTATACACGCTTATGTTAGGCGCTGCCAGTAATCTTTACCGATATATTCGGGAGGGGTATACTATAGGCAACATTGTGCACCACCTGGAAACGATAAAGGACCGATAAGACTAATGCCCTTCTATACACTACAACCGTGATGATCGCATACAGGAAATTAAGCGGTGATTATCGTCATGAGCTTGCTACACACTGAAGATGTTTATTTTAAGCGTGCGACATCGACTTTTCCGTTACTCAGTTGATTTTTTTCACAACAGCCGATTGAAGCGTCGACAGTTTCTACGGCGATCCAGGCTTAATTTTATGATTTTATGGAAGTAGACAATAACTACAGTTTGTTCCCTTTGTCCTTGTCCTCTTATCTTGTCCACCCTTGTCCCATAAATCAGGTTGATGTTTAAAAACGTCCAATGGTACAGACTGTCTACTATATCGCGAAGAACCTCGGACAGCCCAAATAACACTTAATGGAGCGCACTTCAGTATGCAAACAATCCTCCCCCTGCCTCTGTCCTTGCCTTGATAACTAATTTTTGCATGTAGCTTACTACTAGATTGATTGAACGGTTTTTGGAAACAGTGCAAAAAAGAGGGTCCCCATTTTTGCCCCCCCCCCCCCCCCCCTCAATTGCGTAGTGTAGAGGCGACATAACCGACATACGTTCACGTTCAATTCTGTTGTTAAGACTGAAGTTGATATCCACGAGGTGTCTTTAAATGAAAATAAGGGATTAATTTGCATTAGTTGTTAGTAGAAGTTAGTTAGTAGCAATAATTGTTGCTGATATTTTAATTTGTTCTTGTTTTTTTTGTAGCATTCCTTATTTTTCTCCTGTTGTGTTACTGTGTATCCATTGTATTTTATTGTATTGCACTGTGGGACCTCGGTCCTGTTGTCAATAAAGATTTAATAATTACTAATAATAATAGTTATGGACATGTCATTACTCATTACGCGCAGCTCGGTTGGCAGTAGGGGAGGGAATAACGAGCTTCCGCTAGAACGTCAACGCCTGATTGGAGGTTCATCCATCACACTGGTAGCTCCCGCGCTCGTCGGCCAATCAATTCCCATAAAACCAACAACAACCCCCTCAGCGCATCGTGTAGCATCGACTTCCTATAAGAAGCTGATATAAATATTGGCATAAGGGCGAGCACCGGTCCTTGGCGTGAAGGAACAAAGTCGTGCTGCTAATTTATCCCCATCCAGACATAAACTAAGATGAACCTCACTCACCCCTGCATCAATATTTACTGTGGTGCGGTTTAGATTTGAGTTGAGCTGTGAAATTCAATTCGCTTCGCTTCTATATACCAAAGAAGAAAAACCTGCCTAAGGAGTTGGAGAGCACGAGTGAATGGTGTAAGATACGTTATTGCAGAGCTAGCAGCAAAAAGTCTGAGAAGAGCAGAATACACTCTTTCAAGTGCGTCGGAGGGATTCAAGAGCCGTAGATCCACGGCGCGCAACAAAGGAGCTGTGACGCAAGAGATAAAAAAATTGGAAACTTCAAGATGGAATTGAAAACGATATTATGAGCTATATAGAGCTTTCGAAGGAAGATAATATATGTCATCATGATATCAGTGAGCTTCATAGAATGACAAAGGCAAGGGCAGGCTCATTTACCTCAAAGGCAACCGCTACGTGCATGAGGGAGAAGTGAGACACAAGGGGAGACAATTCAGAAGTTGGATAGTTATGAACAAGGCCAACGAGGAAGATCCTAATGCGGGTGGGGCACGAGTTGTCCCTCCCTAGACGAAAATAGAACAACCAATTTCAACAGCTAGCCTAGCACCTTAGACGAAATTGTTGGTCGATAGCAAAATTGACAAAATGTGATGGGGATCACACAAACACATCATATTCTCATGGCTTTTACAGTTGAGGGCATCCATCCATCCTCCATTTAATTAATGTGGATACTCATCAAAAAGAGTGAAATACTAAGTAGTGCAATACTCAGTAGTTCCACGTTCAGAGAACCATTCGATCGCCGAGAGAGAATATCCGTGGCCGGAAATCGACCACAAGTTGCAAAACAACAGTAGAAACCGTAATGAACGTATACGTATCCCGTATACATTCAACTAAGGAGGCCATTGTTCTTAAACAATGGCAACAAAGAAAACGCTTTTGCTTTCGTCGCTCCGCAAGAAAACGAGCTTGTTTCAGAGACACGCAACTCGACGTTTATATAGTTCTCTTACAACAACTTCGGTAATGCTTTCGTCATCAATCAATGACGTGTTTACGGTCTCGGCCAACCCGAGCAGGTATTTGAATTAGCCACGGCCGCTCATCTACCCGTGACGGAAGCATTACCGAAGATGTTGTACGACGACTATATCGATATGGTCGCCCGTGTGACGCCGCGCGTTGGTGTAGGACGTGTAGGATCTAGGAATTAAGGTAGGTGGCAGCGGCTGTCATCGGCTCACGTCAAATGTGTGCCGACAAGCATCGACAGATCCATCACTAACAAGTATAAGAACGAATACTCGGCGAGCTAGTTTATCAAACCACGTGCGCACTTGGTTGTTTCATTCAAGGCAATCCATCAATCTTCTTGCAGTAAAATTCATTCGTCAATTTGCCCGTGCAGTGACGTCAAGAATGAAAAATGTGTGTTAGTTGTTTTTCGCGTTCTCCAGGAGAATTCTCGTCGATAATGGAACGAGGAAGCAAAATCCAGCTCATTTCTCCGTGGCGGGGGATATATACGCTAATCCTTTTACACAAACTAATACCCATGAACGAGACGTTTATACTGTTAACTATCCATCGACGATTATATATTTGCATGTCCACGGATATCGGCTGGCTCACTTTGCGCACAGATAAGGGATTGTAGCTTTGCGGGTGCGGTCGGGTTAACGAAAATCTGAATTTGTCACAATTTTAAAAAAATGTTGAATATTTATTATGCATTTGGTTTCTTAAAATCAATTGAGTATGATCACGAAAAATAAAGATATCATTAGGATGACTTAATGAGTGACACACATTTACAAGATTACAGCGTGATGACATTACACTGGTCACTTCCCATTTCCATACAAATATACAGAAACCGAGACAGTATGACGGTTTCAGTTGAGGGTGCGGCAATGATCTCGTGGGTGCGGCGGGCCTCGCAAGAGCCTCACTCTTGCAAATCATGTAATCACTGCATACACCGACACAGATTGAAAGTGCTAGATAGATAGCCCACCTGTGGGGGATACTTGACTTGGTCGAAAGGTGTAGTAACCCCATCGCAAGATAGATAACGTTCAGGCCGGGATTACGCGTTGGTTCTTTGTTCGTTGACAGATGTTGATGCTTTTACGTTCATGGCATGTTCTTCTTCTATTCTGCTCAGATCAAATACTCTTTGTCGGGGGAAATTACAGGGATTTACGGAAATTGCCCAGGTCAAGACACAGTCAGTCAAAGAAAGATATAAATGATTCTGCTTGACGTTTACCTAAATAAAAAAATAAAACATTTGTGTGTGGATGGACATTTAACCATTCTACTGGCCCTGTGAGACTGCTCGCTGCCAATGATTTCGATGCAAAATGCAAGGGTTTTACCTAAACCACGCACATTGAAGCGAGCGCGCTAAATTGTTAACTTTGAAGTTGCAGTTTGAACCAACATCTTCAGTTAGAAAGTCGTCTATGACTATGACATTATTATTGCCTCCATTTTTCTATATTTGGCCTAAAATGTGTCAAAGATACAATTTGACGTCAATTTTCAAAATGTTAGTACGTGAAACATTTATTTGACATGTACTCTTACATCCTGATGAAGCTTCAGATGTTTTTTTGTGTGAAAATTGATGCCAATAAAATGGTCTTGAGTTGAACGCACTTCAAAATCGCTGGATTATGCGTTCGCGAATAGAATAAATGGGAATTTAACATTGTGAAAAAGTTCACCGAGGCGAATGTGACAATTTTAACACTCGCTTTCTGTGTAATCCACAGATGCTGTTATTCTTCTCCCGACGTGAAGCGCTTTCCCTCGTCGGCGCCGCATTTATAAACGATCAGGCAGAGCGGGGGGAACCATTCGGCTCCACCAACATCATACAGATATTTTTTAAATATGACATATTATGTTGTTGGTAATTTTTTACAATTGCTTGACTTCCCAAAAGGAAATAGCTAGAACGTTTTTATTTTACTTGTGCAAAAATATAAATTTACTGTGTTAAATGATTATATATACGTCATGTCATTGTTTACGTAATTTGTTGACCTAAGATTTGGCTCGCCAAAAATAAACTTGCTGTAATTATTTGTGTTTAGCTTGCATGCCATCCATTTCACGTGTGCAAAAATATGTGCTAAAAACACCTTTGAGTTCGTTGATGCTCGAGTCAAGTCAATGGAGCAGGAGTGCCCCGGTCAGCACTTGTCCATAATGATGCTCGGCGTTAGACATGTGTCCGTCCATTGCCTGGCAACCGTGTGTGCATGGGTCCTACTCCATATATTCGTCCACAGTCCACCACGCCCATAATGCAATATGCATGCTCCATGAACTATTGACCATGCACTCACAGTCGGCTTCGCAACGATCAATCTCCTCGCTGTGATTTGTCCTCCTCTCATCTTTATTGTCGCGTCAAGGCTTCCGGGACACACACTCATACACTCACACTCATACTCATACACTCGTACTCTCATACTCATACACTCACACACACTCATACTCACACACGACCGACAAACTAATACTTAGAGGAATACGTTCGCCATGCCACTATGACACTTGATAAAAAAGTGTTACACTACGGGGTATGGATGGGACATCAACAGTCATCGTCAACGAGTAATTGTTAATTTGTAATTATAGTTTTTTTTTTTTTTTTATGTAAATATTATTTATTGAAGCTCCCCGGGGATCCTTATTATATCCAATCTATGTCTGACCCAAATAACCAAGTATTCCAATTATGCCCGCATCCGAAGGAGCTTCAACAACGTTGACGTCTACGATAAGTTTACTTACACAATATAGCCAGACACACATTATATGTATTATTGTAGGTATTTATTCTGGAGAGCACAAAAAAAATTTGTTAAATGTGAACTGAGGAATAGTATATTAAATTTAACTGAATTACAACAATAATAGTTAGTATGGAGTGAAATAATTACAAAAAATACATTGGATACGGTGCGAGCATGATTTAGCAAACATCGTGAATACGATCAGTATTTATATTTGTTTTATATTTTTATATCAGTATATGATGACGCTTCACGAGAGGAGATCGTAATGAGACAAGAGCTCGGAAGTCCGACTCGGACTGGGTCGGGGTCGGGGTCGGGGTAAGGTGGCGGTGGCGGTGGCGGTGGCGGAAATCTCCAGCGGTGCCACTCAAACCGCCGCTCTGTTGTAAATAGTCAGCCGTGGACAGTATACTTGTCCTCCAACAACCTTACAAATGCTTTCACCGTCATATTCGTGCGTGGCCAATCAGAGAGCAGCAATTACAAATACCGATCGCTGATTGGTCACGAGCATGACGAGAATACGCCAGTAAGGTAGTTTCGAGGTCCTCCAGATTCTGACCCCAGTTCTACTCTACTCTCATTTCCCGAACTTTATGTAATCATGTCTACGTACAAAAAAACCTATGGGTAGAAATGATAAGGGAAAAACAAACGAATTCCATTGAAATAAATAATATGCGAAAATCACGCTCAAGACCACACTAGGCCATTTTACTCGCAGTTTAGTGGGCGCTGACATCTTGAGCATCCGCCACTACGACCATACTACTTCCTCAATGCACAGCCTTCTTGATGGGTCAATCCGCGATAGAACCTTGGATTGAACCGACGTTCAATATGGCTGTGCCTCAATGTAACTCGGCAAAATTATTGAAATTATGAATTATATTCGAGAATGCTGCGTATTGGTTGCAATGGCGGCCGGAAGTTCGAAGATGGCGAAAATATAAAACCCTATTGACCATTTATCTAGGACGCATAGAGTTAATCAGGGTCCTCTAAATCTTCAATGACAACAATGCACAACAATACAAACTAGTTTTCAAATACTATGTCAAGGTTCAATTTTCATTGTTTTGCATTGTTGTCATTTGAAGAGATCAATTAAATCAATTTTGAAAACGGCCTATCGTAATCATAACGAATCAAAGACATTTCATCTTCGCATGATAAGCGCGGCCCTTGGGAGACGCTCGGAGACCGCCGCGTTCATGTGCTAAAGCTAAACAACGAGCAGGGGATCGCGTTGCAATACAAGTAACTTGTTGATGGTTGAACAAACTGTTGCGTGAATGAACAAACTTCCCATATACGTAAGATCTATTTTTAGAATGTATTTTTTTATTTCTATTTCTAAAAAGTCAGATGTCTAGACACCGTTTATACCCCAAAGTTGACTCGTTAATTCAGCAGAAGCTTCATAACATTCGGAGACTTTCGCCAACTTATACTTCGTCTAAATGTTTATAAGTTTCAATATTGTTTTGTCTTCTAACTGAAATCTTTTGCATTATCTAAACATCAAAGAGTTTGTAATGTATCTAAAAAAAAACAGGCTTGGTGAAGGGTTAAAGCAGAACACTGAATGAACAATTAAAAAAAAATATATAAATTAGTTCGTGCGAGATGTGAATTAAAGATTTTTTTAATCACGGCAGCGGTTTTGCGGTGAGGGCATACGAGCGAAGAAGTGTAAGTAAATGTTTATTTTTTAAGTCCTGCGAGTGCATGGACGAAGAAATAAATTGCTACTAATTAATTGAAATGGGCCGCGCAAAGCAATTTGTTCCTATAGCTATAGCAAAACAACCACCTTGCCGCGGCGGGGGTGGGTGTAAGCCCTTCTGTGTCGACGGCGGCCGGTCGCAAAGCCCGCAATGCCGTGTATTGATTCGAGGGGTGTCTCGGCTCTCGGTGAGCCCTGTTGATCCTCTTCGTCACCTGTTGAACAGGGGGAAATTGCACCAACCAGACATCAAAGCCCAACCTGCTCGATCCATACACAAGAGAAAAAAACGTCACTTTAGCCGAAACGCGTACAAAGGTTTTGATTCATATAGCCCGGGTTGTTATCAATGATTGATTACATTGTGACCCGCCCCCACTTGATGAGCCATTAAACGTGGTATCCGCTGCCTGAGCGCTACGGAAACCGATACAGCAAAGCACGCTTACAATATCTCATCCTCTTATACTTTTTACCTACGTCACTTGCATTCAGATTCATTCCAATATCCTCATCTCGAAGCCCTCGCTAATGGAAGTCAACCCCTCCGCGTCGATAGAGCTTCCGTCGAATAACAACCCTTCATCAATCAGCAGCAACCTTTTCGTTTGCACATTTCACCTTTCCATCTATACTTGCATGAACTATCATACTCATTTTTACACGACACTTTTTGTGTGGTCATATTATTTACTATATCCATGCGGATACGGATGTGGGGCTCAAACCCCGAAATTATTCATTCTCCCAGTTATAATGTAATTACTGCAAAAAGTAACCGTTCGAGTACTCGACATACATCTAATAATCAAAAATAAATAATAAATTATTAATTAATTAAATTAATTAAAAATATACGACTGAACAAGACAGAACATTTATAAATTATACGTAGACCGCTCGTTCGAAATTGGCATACGCGCAAACTCATACACTGTAAAGTGTAAAGTAGGCCTACAGATACATTAAAAATTAAAATCCATACTGAAACCAAATATTTCGAGTATCAAATGTCAGTGACTGATTGACAAAGGGAGTCTTCTCAACGTATGAAAGTGCCAAGTGGTTTACGTTGATTTTAGTTCAGCACAATAGCCAAGATTAAGAAAAGACATCACACTTTGCTTATATTATTTTAATTCCAACACCGAACAGTTCATGCCGGTCGAGGTGGGTCCCTCCTCGTGGTGACTGGTGCCCGCAAAGAGGGCTCTCGTGCCATCTGTTTTGAAATTCATTTATTCATCTCATAGCTTTCATAGTTTCTCCCCTTCCTAATTTTTCATACACTTGCTCATATTTGCGATCCAAACACCCTCCAACCCCCCTAAATTTTGGCTTATCTCATGACGACCCCGGCGATGTGCACTGATTTGACCGACGTCATATGGAATATAGCTGTTCAGTATGTCCTAAAACATACTAATACCAAATAGTTCAGTTAGACCTATAGTATACGTGTCGCGTGTTGTGAATGTCATTTGTATAATGTGCGGTACCGGTAACATAATAATAAACACAATTCCTTGGATAAATCTTGTGCTATCTTTCAGAGTAAATTACTATAGAACCTCACAAAGATACAATTTTGTATCATCCGTTGCGGAGAATCATTAAAATAACTGTATTAAATTTTATCAAACATATTTCAATAAAACTTTATTTCGGGCTCTGTGAAATCGTGACAAAGGTACATAGACCGCGTTGTGGTATAGTCCGATTCTATGTCGGCTCACCTTGTTTTTTAACTTGTTTGCATGGCGCACATTTCTAGACGACGAGTCAGTCTCAACGTCTCGCAAGACCGTTGTTTTTCGTCCTAAATAGCAGCAGCGACTATCTATGCACATAGCGTGCAATGACTGACTGACTATACGACGACCCCAGTCTATAAATAATAATGCTGTTATTCCAGCTGTATGAAAGGGTTCAGTGCGTTTCGGGATGTATAATATTTATGAACTTTTTCCATCTGGGTTTCCGTGAAAAAGCTCGGGATAACCTCAGGGCCTCTCCCTCCCGTGGCCCCTCAAGCAGCGTTGCTGGCTCAGTGAACGACTGATAAGTGATAACACATGGCAAGGCCACTTTCACTTTCGTTTCGTTGCTCACCTCTATGGTAATTTCATGTATTAATACATTCACTCTAACTAAGTTATTATGCCAGCATTGTCCGAAGCTGTAACGGCAGAGGGCGGTCAGTACTCAGTAGTCACACTTTAAAACCGCGCCAAATTCAAGTTTGATAGTAATATATTAAGGACGCTACATTATATTGAAAAAAGTGATATATAAGCATGGTGTGGTTTCGCAAGAGCTTAAGACTGGATTAAAAATGTGTCATATATTTGAATAATACAGTTGTTATTGGCAATGTAAATTAAGTACATACAAATATCCGATACATTTCGAGTTCCTACGAAACCACATTATGTTCAACTACCACTTTTTCAATATTGTGTCCAGCGTTCGAAGATGTTACTAAAAACGAAAACGTTAATTTGGCGCGATTTTTATAGTGTTACTTACCATACCTTGTAAGTAATATCCAATCGGGTCAATGAAGGGGAAGGTTTTTGGCGTCGACAATGTGCCTCATAGTATAGAGCTAATTTATGTGCATCCGGCAAGAATCGAATTCGTTACGTTTTAGCCCCATGGGGCGCGAATACACGGGAAGTGGTATACTAATAAATTAATAATAATAACGTCTCGCGCAAACTGTTCAGTAGGCATGACGGCGGGTAAACTCCCATACTGCCATATGGTTATACGAACGGTATGTTCTCCTCGGAAGGGTAGTTTTAGGTAACAGTTGCGCTCCCCTCTCTGTACAGTTCAGTCTAGCGGCGGAACCTTTATAGCTGGTTATGTACATATACTGTATTTTCCCATTTGTGCATGGTAAGGTACGTCGGGAACGTGCATGTATTAAATGTCGTGAGCGAGACAAGCTATTGGCTATTGAATATGCAATGAGACGTTTTGACACAACGAGACAACCCCCCTCCCCCGGCCGCCGATCCCCTTGGAACTTTCGATAACACTCACGAAGCACAACGAGGCAGCACCCCCCCCCCCCCACATCATCACCTAGATTAACTTTTAAACATATCAACGGGAGATGAGAACCGAAGATGACGGCAAATAAATGAAAGTTGGTACCGGTGAAGACATTCTGAAACCTCTACAATAGCTCATAATCTTGTACTTTATAAGAGTGGTTCCCAAACAGTGGCCGGTCCGTTCCCATATCCGTATTATTTTATTTTGAATCATTTTGTATGCTCATCTATTCTTGTAAATTTTAGTTAAACACTGAGGAATAAAATAGTGTACATGTAATACAGAATACTGCGTTGTCATCGTCGCTAAAGAGAGTGCTCAAAGTGATAATAAGTAACTTATTCGTTAAAATCATTTCTGGCCCACGAATGCTCCCGGACAGAAGATGGGTTGTTCGCACTGTTCGCGGTAACATTCGCTTTCCAATACTGAACATTATTTTACGCGTTACTTATTGACTGTCTTCGATTGCTTTTTCAAATTATTTCACAATATTCGAACGGGTGGTAATGGTATGCCACCTCAAGCGAAGTCTCGGGAAGTGATTGTTCCCAATTTGAATTTACTTGAATGTTTCGTATTTTGTGTGTTTGATGTTGTTGGTCGTGTTTGTATGTTGTGTCGTGTCGTGTTAATGTTTCGTATTGATGGTCACAATGCACGGGAGAAAGTGGTGACCAACTGTATAAGCTTATTTGACACAATATGCAAGAATTTACACTACAAAGTACAAATAAGCAAAAATAACTGCTGCTACGATGAGTAAGAAGTTAAAACCACAAGCTGTATGATAGAGCGCAAAAGTGGCCGACGTTTTTGCTGAAGGCGCGTCGTATTTTGCAGCCTAGGAAAGGAACTGCCTGGCTGTCGTCGACAACAGCATTTTAGAGCTAACACTCGGAGGCAAATGCTTTCCCTGCTTTAGACATGTTATGTTGACACACTGGCTTTTCGTCGACGGATAAAAACAGCACAAAATATGAGACAGGATTCCCACAAAAACACTCTTCCCCGGCTACAAGTGCTAGAAGAGATGAAATGTTATGAGGTTGAAGAGCCAAAAACCAAAAGACATCCACCAGCTGCTGCTAAGCGCAATTCTTTTTAAGACTGTTTTTACTTATTAGTAAAATACACATCTGTTCTGACAAAAGCAATTAACAGTTTACACAATTTTAACGAGTAAAATATTTTTTACATAAACGGGTTATAATTAATTAATTAATTAATTAATTAATTAATTAATTAATTAATTAATTAACTAGGAAAACGCTCTGTTTGACGCGTTGATAAGCGAGCGCGTCAATATCTACGAACTTTCTGGCGAAAAGTTTTCAATGCTAATACGAACAACAATTAACAACAATTCAAGAATGCGCATTGCAAAAATTGTTCTTATTACCATGGCTATTATACTTTCCGACATTGTTGTATGCAGTGCAATGTGCGTTGCTAAGAATTTTCGTGGTCATGTTTTCAACACGGTCCGCCACCGTTACTAACACTTATTGACAGCAATAGGAATGTAATTTCTGCCTCTAATACGTATCGGATCGCGTTAACATTAGTATATTCGTAACCAGACGAAAATTTACCATCAGATAGCCACCTCACATTTTGCTGTTACTGTGTTTCAGAAATATATTTTCGAGTAACTTTTGTGTAACTTTGCCAATACTTATCAGATCGCCATTACATTAACATATTCGTGACCGGAAAAAAGTTTAAAAAAATATGGCTATCTCACATTTTGCCGCCATTTTGTTTCAAACAAATATTTTGCAGTAACTATGGTGTAACTTTGTAACTTTTCAAACGATTTTGCCTCAAAACTATACACCTTCAATCCACATCGAGGCTTGTGGATGGTCCAAATTTCAAGTTGATCGGACTTTCCGTTCGACCGCTATCGACAGACATAAAAACAAAAAAAAAAAAAAAAAACAAACAAAAAAAAAAAAAAAAAAAAAAAACAGAACGAAGTGCCATAAGAGTCTCGTGGAAACGCTCGCTTCGCTCGCTTAATTAATGCATAGCAGATCTGTACGTTTGTTTTTAAATTCCATTTATTCATTTATATTGATATGATTCTCCGACTTTCCTCAACATTTAGATCAAAATTATCAACTCCACCCGGTGAGCGATTTCAACCCTGCACGACGTATGAGTTATGACTAGTGATACGTGAAAATAGCATTTTCAATTGTCATTTTATAGCGTTTTGTAGCATCTATTTTTTTGCCAAGATTAAAAAACTTGAGAATGAAGTTTTCTCAAATTTTTATTTTTGAATCATGTCATAATATTAATATTAAAATCAACCAAATTGCATTTATCATAAACAAAGTATAATTACTATGTTAAATATAATAAAATAGGAACAGAAAAACCTTAGTTTCTACTGAAAAATAGCGCTTTGTAGCATCTATACACAAAACGCTATTTTCACGTATATCTCTAGTTATGACTGAACATTGTAACGCTTCGCTCGCTCGCCTCGTGTGACGACACAAAGCCACGGCGATCGTCCATGTTGTTTGCTTGTATAGAGAACGCGTGTGAACCGCCTAACTGACAGTAAGATCAATTATGACGTCATCGTGGGAGTATTATCGCACCAGTGCATCGCCGTCATCCAGTCGGATTTCCCTGTTAGCATCTTTGCGGTGTACAACCCACGTCAGACGCAGCCGTTCCCTTCTTGCAATCCTATAGATAGATAGCTTCCCTCTTCCCAGGAGCGGAACCTGCAAATCTAACCGAGCGCAATAACTGAGCGAGGAAACCAGAAGTTGGTATTGTAACACGATCACTTCATGGTTTGTTGCAAAATACGGAAATGTTGATTATCTGTTATTTTATTCATACGGATATATAAAGCCTTGATGATACTTCAAAGTTTTAATATACAAACACAGTATAAACAAAAATATTGTTTTATTTATAGACGCCATCTTTCATTTACTGTACTTCCGAAAAGAAATTCCTAATATTAAAATGAGTCGCAAGGAATTAATTTTTGTAATTCTTCTGTTTGTGTATAGTGAGTGCTAAGTTCGAGTTTTAAAATGCATAAAATAAAATATACAATATTAATCTAAAAATGTATTTCCCTTGCTGATTCAATCACACCCATTCTGGCTTGCCAACAGAATGGCATGGCAATCATCGTCAATCAATCAATCCACCAGTAAGTCAATAAACCAATCAATATCGACTATGATGCTAGGTTGCCGGATTTATTTCTGCCCATTTCAGTAGATCGCTATGTGTCTGTTTATAGTGTTTGGCGAGACACTGATCTATAGCCGCAGCAAAATCCATCACATTCTAAAATCAACCGTTCGATCATCAAAACTATAAGTGAGGGCAACATGAGATAAAAAAAAACGTGAAGGCGGTAAAACCGAACAGCGTTTGATACACTGTTAAATGATTGAGACTCAAGTACTACACGGTTATAAAAAGGGTGCGTGGATGTTGATAGCAAAACAAAACTAGCTATACAGATAAATCGGTACACATCGAGTGTTCCAGGGAAAACAGCCCAGTCAAATCAGTGGAATCCATTTATTATAAACACGATGAGATATAAAAGTACGTAAGTGGGTTCCAAAAATCCCTCAGCTCGTCACCTTTAAGCAGTCTGGGCAACAAGCCCCGCCCCCTAATGATAATTATCTTTATCTTAGTCGCTATAACCTCATCAGTGAAATAATTGCACGGCATGCTCACGAAGCCGCCCTCTTAACGGGGTAATTGGAACACACGTGAATAATGGATACACCTATCTCCAATACTCGCCGAGCACCACACAATTTATAGTTCGTAATATAATGTTGTAAGTGACATAACCTAGCGGTGGGGTGCTTCGTTAATGGCGATTATATCGACATTTAACAACAACAATAATCTTCCAGCATGCACGGGCACGCCGCAGAGAGGGGCCCGCGGTAGACAAAGGAAGCACATCAATAAAACGCTACACGTTGTGAGTGAACTAATAACGAAGGCAAGGGCGTCCGCGCCGACAAAACAAGCCCCGAGCTCGTCACGTGACCGAAACAGCCCCGGCCCGCCCCCAACAACGATCTTCCTTGCACTAAGTGGATCGACACACTATATTGATCCCTGTTTATAAAAACACGAGCCTGTCTGTTCGGTATGTTGTAAAGCGACTTCCCACGCGTCAGTGGTTCAAGGAAGTAAATTATCAGTTTGCACTTAGGGACTTACTAATAATACTTACTATTATTTGTAGTATTTGGTATTATTTGGTGTTTTACGGCATATGACGTCAGCCGAATCAGACCCATTGCACTTGCACATCGCCGGTGTCATAATAAGAAAGTCAAAAGTACAGGGGGGTAGAGGTGTTGGGGTCCGGGGGGGTTGGTAGACGTTTGAATCGCAAAGAGCGCCGGCAAGTAAGAATTGAAGCAGTGAAAAAGTAGGAAGTGGAAAATTGAAATGTGCCGATAGTAAGACATTGTGCACACTCACTGCAACGATAAATAATAATATGTTGAATAATAATGATTACTCCCGTCGAGGGGGGTCCCTCATCGTGATGAGCAAAGAGGGCTCTCGTGCATCTCTTTTGTCATTCCTTGATTCATCTGATCAATCTCTAATAACTAACTATCGCCATAGCAAAGTTGGCCAAATTAAAATAATGAATCTTAGTACAAGTTCAAATACAAACGATATGCATGTTCATCAATCAAACGATGAAACACTGGCCAAGTTTTATGCATCTATGCTACGTGCCAGCCAGCATCTAACACCAGTTGGACGAGACTGGAGTGTGTGTGATTGAATGTATAACTAACGATAACGGCGAGACTGTCACTTGAGTTTGATTGAATCTGTTTGTCATTACTTGGGCGACAAGTAATTGTATTTCAAACTGTCGCTCTAAAGTGTTGATCATTATACAACACTCCCAAGGATTACTCCCGTCCTGTTTATCACATCACACAGTTTAACGAGGACGTACGTTGTACGATAAAATATCTAGAGGAAACAACACACGCAATGATATCCATGCCCGCTTTACACTGACGTTACTGCCAGAGTTCCATTCAGATATATTATATTAACGAATCGTTGACATCCCCAAGGGCAAAACGCACCCTGGATATGTATTTTAAATCAGCGTACGCGTTTGGCATATAAGCTCTGATATTTGCTCGAGCCAATTCATCGTGTGTACTCGAACAGCCTCGCTGGTTTCAATGACCTAAAGGCGGCTGATTGAAGCAGTGACACGTCTATTAGCAGAGCTCCATTCAAGTGTTAATAGAACTCTTTAACGCTCTCGCGCCAGTGGCGTAGGACCCGGGAGGCTCTGATACAGGGGTGGAAAATCACCGCTCGACCGGGCCCAGAAAAAGTCAACACAGAGAATACGCTATTTTCAAAAACACTAGCAAATAACTTTCGGTGAACCCCATGCGGGATTGCATGAATGCATATTTTTCGCAAATTTACTTAAAGACGAGACTAAAATCTGATACATACTAAAAAGATAATTGTTTACAGCTTCCACCCTAGCCCAGGGGATGTCACGCTTTTATAGTGCTCCACCCTTTACAAGTTTGGTTTGTCTCAGTGGAGTATTATGACAAATAACTTGGTATGTCGATAAAAATTACATATCTCCCTGTCTGATTCCACTTACTCTCACTTTCCAGGTTTGTGGGGGAACCCTCACCACAATAATATGAACTTATTTGTGTGAGGTCTTAAAAAAACAATGACGGTGTGTTTTCGAAACATAAACTAAAGCGCAATGTCTTATCGAGGACGACGCTGTCGGGTCCAGTGCATGAACGCATGTTGTCTCGCCCACCAACACGCCCCCCCTCCTGCGGCTGCGGTGCGCCTATTTTTATCCCGGCAGGTTCGTTCATACAGGTGACCGTCATCGGGGTCAAGTCCTGCCCGACATTGCATGTGCATTGCCGTGCCGTGGCGTGCGAGATCGATTCCATCGCGTCGCGTGCGTGCCCGAGGGTGACCACGTGATCGACGGACGGCGCCAACGGGTGGACACCTTGTCCGTCCGCCCGTATTAGTAGCAGGTATCGCAATGCATGACGTACAGTACCGTGCCTGCCATGCCACCCACCCGGGCAATATCGAATATTGTAATAATAGGTTACTTTGCAACACCCCCCACCCCCCGTGCAATATACACGATTTACGATTTCGCCAAATTGAAATTGATTTTTAATGGATTCGAATGGTCGCAAGAGAGAGAACATACGTACGTCAATCCGTAGGAAAACTTAGTTTTTTTTTTTTTTTATATTGCCTTGTTTTCATAAATGTTTCCATTTTTCCAATTACGGAGTTTAAAAGTGAAGAAGTGTAAGTAATTAAAGTCAATTAAAAATTAGAGCTTAGTGCACACAACACCGCTGACTATACTAGTGGCAATGAAAAATATGAATTATTATTGTGGTTGTTGTTGATATTGTTATTAATTATTAATTATATTGTTAAATCATTAAACCATAAAGTAACATATAGCCTATCTGGGCCAAAATATGTTTGCTATAGTCGTCGTACAACAACTTCGGTAATGCTTCCGTCACGGGTGGGTGAGCGGCAGCCAACCAGCGACCGGAGCTAATTCAAATACCTGCTCGGGTTGGCCGAGACTGTAAACACGTCATTGATTGATGTCGAAAGCATTACCGAAGTTGTTGTACAGCGAGTTTACATATTTTTCCTTTTGTGTTGGAAGTGCAACATATTTGTACTGTAGAGTTTCTGTCAAAGCGCGGCAAGTTAGGCAAAACACATATTTTCATAATACTTCAATTAACAAAAGGTATATATCTTATCAGCATCACCAAGAAAGCCGTTTATTATGCTGGTATTACGCCATGGATTCTTATGCTACCAAAACTATGCCAATGATGAATGAAGTAACAAGTTGATGTTACGAAATACACAGTAGTCATACCAAGACATAATATCATACAATTTAAAAAAAGGTTAATGGCAAAAACCTGCGACTCGACACGCACAGTACATAAGCGAAACATAATATATGATGCCCTTTCCTGCTAATAATTATTCTGGCAGTGTAGCACATAAATTCATTGAATAGAAACTGAAGTGTTAACACAGACAGGTAATAAACATTAAACACTCTTGCTTTTGCAGTAATTACTCATCGCGTAGAACATTTGAGTTTGTGACACCAGATGTAATTAGATAATTGGACTAGATCCACGACAAAGCCTGCGGACGTTCCGGCCATTCCCGGGGAGGCTTGCGAGTCTATAACGCTCCGCTAGTACGACCCTCTCCCTCGGGTGTACTTCTGGTAACATGGTTACACGAAATTCTCTTCATTTCATTCGCAGAACATCTTCAGACTTGAAAATAAGAGAAAATAGTATGGACTTGTACTATAATTGGAAGGATAATTCTTATATGAATACGTTCTGAGGAGAACATCTTCAGACTTGAAAATAAGAGAAAATAGTAGGCCTACGGACTTGTACTAATTGGAATCATACATAATACTAGTATGAATGCGTTCTGCGGAGAGACGAGAGAGGGTGACCGTATTATTTGTACGCGCGCGGTCAACTTCGGCGATCAAAATGATATAAAAGCAAAAGCTGCAATTTTCTCGAAATATATTCAGCTCCAAAGACTATAGAACCTCCACTACACTAATTTGGGGTCGCAGACGAGAATGCCATAAACCAGATATATCCGCCCTAAAAAAAATTGTTTTTCTAAAGTCCAATTTCACAAAATTATTATAAACGTAGTCGATCGCAAGATTAGCTGCGCCATAAAAGCAGATATGTTATGTTTACTAGCTGGCCTAAGATAAATAGTTAATCACTAGATTTAATTTTGGTAAACAAGCTCCAAACCGAGTAGGAAGCGCGAGTGTTTTTGCATTAAAACACTGTGATATAAATACACGGCCTACGCCACTGGTTTGAATCCAGACACTGTCAAACTGTGAACACCTTGCCTGGTGGTGGTGTATCTTCATTACAACACTGTAGCGTGACTGGGAACCTCTTTCTATGCAGATGAAGCGGACCCGCTAACTTATAAAACACAATGGGAGCTGTCAAATTACTTAAAACACTCATTCAATCATGCGAGCCCGCCGCTCTCGCCACTTCACGTCATCAACGTCTTCAGTTGTGTACAATCTTCGACGTAGCTCGCGTCGTGTACATCATAAAGAGCGACGCTCATACTTTAAAGCTGGTCCTTAAGTATGGGGGGAAAAAATAACTTCTTTGTAAGTACAGACAGTTAGTGTACACGTAACTATACATGAGGGTTTCAATGCGTATCGCTGATGCAGAACCAAATGTTAATAGATGGTCTCACACCTGTAAATAATTATTTAAAAAACCCTGTCCCGGAGTAATTTACTTACAGATAGGAAGGAGGCAATCATGAGGTAAGGAAAGGAATGCTGATGGCGAATGCATAGTCCAAACTGAAAAACTCTAGCCTTCCTCAACTCAGCCTCGCCCAACCACCAATCAGAGAGCCGTCCGCAAGAACAAGGCAATGGCATTCCGTGATTGGTGGTTGGGAAATGCCATGGGGAAAGGCTGAGGAGACAGAATTATGGAAGGCTTGAGTCTGGACTAAACTCAGTTGACCTTCAATTTTCAAAAGAGTACATGCAGTTAATCTGTATTGCTCAAATGAAAAAAATCTGTATTGCGGACAGTATAAAGTCGTTAGCGAGATGCGCTCTTGTGGTCTCTTTTTGAGAATTTACTTTATTTTTAATTTATGCAGACGTCGTTAGTAGAAATTATTGCGTTTTATTACACAGAGAGAGATATATATATATAGAGAGAGAGAGAGAGAGAGAGAGAGAGAGAGAGAGAAGGCAAAGAGTGTAGACTTCGGTAAACGTTCTCTGGAGGAAAACTTTGCCGAGATGCAAATCTATCAAATTATAATTACTAACGCCTGGTCCACGCCACGCCCCACTAAATATGTATTAAACACACAAACGGGCGTAGACAAAACAGTACGACATTTTGCACAACACAGTTTGTAGTCAACTAATATTTGCCAGGAATAGACTATAAACATTTCGCTAGTGGGTTTTCCAACCACCAAGCTCATTCCGCATTACCATTGATATTGCCCCGTATGCATAAACATGAGCTTCGTAGTTCCACACAAAGACCAACAACCTTCCAATCACCGTAATAATATGTGGTTCCCCTACAATTTTCGATTACTATCAAGTCAACCCACCGTACTCAATAACATGGACACGCTATCACCACCTTGGGGCATCCGAAGAGTGTTTTTAGTCGATCATATTCATGCGGCTCGACCCCGCGACGAGTGACGAGCACGTCAAAACTACGGAGCGGCTTGCAACGGATTCCAAAATTAAATCATTATTCTGGGCAATCAGGGAATAGTGCGCGAATTTAGATCGAGCGCTATTATTTGGACTGTCAAAAACGAAGCCCGAACAAATATGTCGGTATAGTCCTTTTATTAACACGATGTACATGCACAACCGTATATTATAGCAGTGATTCTGATTCGAAACAACATAAAATTCAGTTACTGGCATGTAAATCCCAATGCATTTAACATGCTCGTTTTCTATTGGATCATAAATCCGGATCCCGCAACACACAACAAAACAATGTATGTACACGAATGCGAAAGTCCGCACATGAGACACAACACACACACAAATCTGACTAGGGGGGGGGGGGGGGGGGGGGCGTAAAACCCGTATGTCATTCACGCCTCACCAACACTAGTGCAACGAATTACATGTCGATGAAATATTTTGAGAGACGTGTCAGATTGCTGCTGGAAGCCGGACCGCTCACCACTCGTTACGCCCCCACCCCCTACCCCACACGACGAGGCGGGACCTGCAGCATGACGTAGCATCGCCCCTGCAGTTGCAGTTGAAATGATTCACGAGCCGAGTGCTTCCTAGTACGAGAAGACCGCTTACACAACAACAGGCCCACAGGCTTCCCAGCTGTTGTAGGTACTACTGACGACACTTGGGATTTGGACACGTGGGAAGAAACAATCTAGGGTTGAACAACCGGCTAAGTGAAGAAGACCTCAGTAAGAAATTGCAAGAAACTGACTATGGTCAAAGTGAAATGAAACAAAATTGCATCCTACTCGTGGCAGGCACCGTGGACCTAGACTAATTTGTCATAGTTGCATTAAATTGATATTTTCGCCAATAATTATGCGCTTTATACACGTACTACTTGATAAATAATAAATATATAACGACGTAAATCTGCTTGCTTTAATCCTAAGGCTGGAATTCATAGTCGGCCCCTACACCTAGGGGCACCCATTGTTGCTATGAATTTGTTTTGTTTATGGGAAATAACATGGAAACAACTGTTACCGTGGTAACAATGGGCGCCCCTAGGTGTAGGGGCCGACTATGAATTCCAACCTAAGAGTAAGCGCAAAAACCAGCTCCGAACCACGTATTCATGTAAATCGCCCTTCCCCAGTTTGCTCATTTATACGAACTCGCCCAAGCGGTGTCTGCTTGTTCACAACTTTGCACTATACATGTATCCAGTGGCACTGGGTATGACTGGACAACTTTTGCTTCTACTAACTAACCACTGCATAACAACAACTGTAGTGTATAATTACGATGTGGGTTTTTATACATTAATGATGCAGCAAGTTGCAGACTTCATTTGCTTCAACACCTGAATAAAAATGGCATGTAAGTAATAAGTATATCACTAACAGATTCAATGTTTTCTTATCTTACGAATATGAAAACTGACTACGAACTTTAATTGACATTTTTTCCGTTCATTCCGTTTAAAGGTGCGAAACGTCTCCACCCCATACAAATCAACCACTGCCAGTCTGCCACAACGGTATGTAACTGTGTTACCAACTTTGCACTGAACACGAAGTGTGTCTGCAGAAGACACCATTGTACGCGACATGATCTGAGCGGGTGGAAACAACACAATGTTTCACTTCCAGAACTAAGTTCACAGGGCATTTGAGGGGGGGGGGGGGGCTGTGGCCGGTGGTGGAGTTGGGAGCTGCTGGCGTTGATATTCCAGTTACAACAACAACAGGTTCAGAGCTAGAAGTGGTTTAGAAGTGGTTATTGGTGGTGGAGCCGAACTAAAAGGAAAACAAATATCCTCACACAATGTTAATTTACCTACTTAGTCGCAACTAATTAGCATGACGAGGTGAGAGGATCACAAGTGACAATAAATACACACACCGCCTACGGGGGAGGTTCGGAGCCCCTGCGTATTGATCTGGGGGGTCTTTGTCGCGGCTACGGCGGCGGGACGGTAAGTTGGCGGCACGTGGAGGGGGTGGAGGGGCGAGATGAGTCAGGCGGGCCGGCAGCGAGGCAAGGCAGGCCGGCAGCGCGCAGACATGAATGGTTGGCTCGTCTGTCGCCCTGTCTGGTGAAACCTCTTTGACGTAACAACACCCCGTGTCCTCGGACAAGTCAATGGCCTGTTCATCTTGGCACCGAGGGGCGGCGGACAGGCTCACGACGCCTCGCATAATGACGTCATCATCTCTATCTACTCGACAAGTCACTCGAACAATTGAGTCACCTCATACCTGGTTTTGTCCGTCATCCCGCCCACCCGCCACCTTCACTAATAAGGAATAACATTCGCTACAAAACAAAACCAACATTTAAATGCCTCCCTTCCCCCTTCGCTTTTCAACAATATATAGGCCTATGCCCTATAATGTTCATTGTTGTTTATGTAATCATTCCCATTCCCATTGCATTTATATTTGTATTAC
Organism: Isoperla grammatica; assembly: GCA_945910005.1. Classification (NCBI taxonomy): domain Eukaryota; kingdom Metazoa; phylum Arthropoda; class Insecta; order Plecoptera; family Perlodidae; genus Isoperla; species Isoperla grammatica. The sequence goes on from OX246737.1 coordinate 128,200,148, forward strand.
AATGCAGTTGATTACATTGAAGTAATTTCGTTTCTCATTTGCATAATATTGTTTTTTTCTTATATTTTCTTCTCTGCAAACGTAATTTTATAACCGTGCTACGTTACAAGATTGTTTGTTATCGTAACACAGGCTAAAGAGAGTCCTGGGCAGATTTTCCTGTATGCGCGTCCTTACCCATGTAAAATTAATATATAAAATAAATAAAAATCAATGGCAATGCTGCAACAGCTGCTTAGGAAAGTCTTGCGCTGAGAATGTCGGAGCGTAACAGGTCGAGCGACCTGCGTCTATTGTCTACTGGCATTGACATTGCTCCGATCCATTAGACGATATCTCTTACAGCTCATTCTTCATTATGACGTGGCAGCGAGTCTCGTCTATGTACTCTCGGGCACTTTACACATTTACGTTTGTTGACACAACACGCATTTAGCAACAAATGGAACACCTGGCTCTGAATCAGCACGGTAGACCTCGTGCACCTGACTGCGGAGGTCTGGACTGAACTATTCGGCCTCTTTGTTTATAACCAGGGCCATTATTTTATCAGCAACGACGTGACTTCAAAACAAGCGCACGTCTGTCTTCGTTTGAACGTAAATAGGTACTGCATAAAATGTGTTTAAATCAATAAATTGTGAACATTTCACCGTTTTATACATCTCGACACTGCGGCGACTGGCTAACTCGACTTCTACTAACTCAGGGTCAGAACAGGCAAGACGGCGAGACAATGAGGGAGAGGTGGGGTCTTGTCTTCGGTGTATTGCGGGACACACACAAATAATTACTTATTTTCTGTATGATTGATGTTACGCCCCCTTCGAATGGCGTACCCATGATGAGACCGCGGGCGGGCGACTAAAGTATTTTAGCTGCATCTACCTACGGTATGCGGGCGTACGTACATTGGTGCAGCACTTGACGTGTCATTCATTGATTCACCTATCTATCTATCTGCGCAACCTTGAGTGTCCCTATGACGTGTACCAGCTGCCCACGCACTCAAGTCTTTCTATCTACAGATAAGGTTCCATTAAACTCATCCGTCAACTCACGACCACACACGACATTGAATCTGTTGCACAGATAGGTGCAGGTGTATGGATGTTTTCGTATTAATCAATTATCCCCCTCCCACTTTTAAAAACCACCCTTTTCGGTACGAGTAACATGTATTCCCAAATAACATCGCCGTGTACGGATCCTGCCAATAAACAACGGAGTCGAGCAAGAGTTTTGTACGTGTATTACGTCAAACACTTGAGATGACCTTGACTTGCATTGTCAAGGACACCACATACCATCGCCCCTATGTTGGCAAAGATGTCCCACATAGCACAAGGCATACACACAAAAGTTGACCTAGTTGTTGTAAAAAAAGTTGTCCAAAACAGGCTTGGGAAAATAGGCTACAGACTGGACTGATAAAACCCAACTACAGCCCACTTCAAAATAGCCAAGCAACTAAATTCAAATAAATTACATTTTATTTTATTTGTCTGTGTGGTTACTGTTATTCCACTGGAACACCGAATCGAATACACATATTATATACATACATATTGCCAATGGCGATCAGTCAATGGGTAATGAAAGCAATAAGTATGTACTTACTTTCATCAGTCTGAGGAGCTGAGAGGATGGCGCTGTGTTTTTTCTTCACTTCTTCTACATTTGCCTGGATCTTGTCTATCATCTCCCGTATCTCTTCCACCTAGCAAAAACAAAACCATTCATTAGTTAGAAACTAATGAGTTCAAAACTGTTGTAGTGTACCGTCTCAAATATTGTGTAATTTAGCTCCCAAGATATGTGTAAATAAAACATAGAGACAGACAATGTGCATGTTATGGTTAAGGCTGTATCAGTATCTGGAGTCTCAACCCACACGGCAGAACTCCTGATTTTTGGCAGTTAAAATTGTCAAAAAGTAAACCACAATATGTCATTCTCTAGAGAATTGAATGCCCTTATAAATGTTTCTTGGTTCCAATACATATGTTCGTTTTTTAAATTACCTTATTAAAATGTCAATATCATGTTGCAACAACATATTAGTATTACAAAAGAAATGTAAGTGATTTGAAAAATGGAAATGTCACATAATATAGCCTATCACACATATTTATCGCATTGGCGTAAACCTAGAAACAATGCTACAAGATTACATCCCGACATGTTAATGTGATATCACACATTATCCTACGGGGATCTACGTTGACATGAAGTCGGCACACAAATGACAGGAAGGGCGGGAAGGCGTAGAGCCCCTGAGGATAGGCCTTTGTAAAATCAGTATCACATTGAAACGTCAGGGTGGATGGGATAAGAGCAAAGAAACCAGCCTTCATTCAGCAATAACTCACGATCAGAATTTCCGTTCAACCGCTATCGCGAGACGTAAAAAAAAAAAGTGCCATAATAGTAGAACGCTCGCTCAACTAAATTTGCGTACTGTAGCATACATGTAAATATGATGATGATGATGATGATGATGATGATTATGAGCAGGCCAGAAAAGGAAGCTGTTTTATATTGGATAGTTACAATAAATAAATAAATAAATAAATAAATAAATAAATAAATAAATAAATAAATAAATAAATAAATAAATAAATAAATAAATAAATAAATAAATAAATAAATAAATAAATAAATAAATAAATAAATAAAAAGAATGGCTGAAAAAGCCATCTTGGCACAAGAAGAAAAAAAAACATATAAACAAATAATAACACAACACATACAAACAAATACTATGAAACCAGTTAAGAACGTGGGCAATCCGTTTTTGGTTGCTCGCATTTATTTTTCAAAAGCGGAACCTTGCGTATTTTAAAACCAGTTACAAACCAATTATTAGGCGTAGTTACTTATTATCCTTGTTAACTTACAGACATTACGTGTCATGTAACGTGTGCAGCAGCATACTCTACAGAGAATATATGCATTACATGTCTAAAGACTCAATGTCCCCCCCCCCCCATCGCCTTCCAGTATAGTAGTACCAGTAGGTAGTACCTACTATACTGGAACTACTATACTGAGGGTGAGATTGAGATCCATCAGAGACATACCTGGGTAATGACAGTCAGCACTTTTTTGACACGAACGAGAATGCTGTACGCATGTAAATTTGTATGAACATTCAGAAAGAAAGGCTAGTTTAAGGCACTTTAAAATTGCAAGCAACTGATTTAAACTCGGCAGATACCTTACCCAGGCAATTAAAACTCAAATAGTTAAAGGTTCAGATCAAGATAATTTTAATTCGGCTTTTGCATCTCTTTTTTTAAATAGGCCCAACACAATCACCCTAGCATTAGATGGACATATTGTACAAATGGGCAAAAGGCATGATGAAACACCCACCATTTTGAAGAAGTTCTTTAAGAAGTGGTTGACGTATGTCGACTTCATATTTGTATAGTGATATATCTGAATCAACGGTTTCCGAAGCTGGAGAACAAGCCAAAAATATGATAGAGTATCTTTTCAACCAACATGCAGCTGCCTTCTGTGCCTGAAAATAATAATTACTAGGCAAAAGCAAACCATAAGTACTGTTACTTTTAAATTAACGTGATAAATAATAAGCATGACAAAAGTAATCTGAAGTACCTAGCCTACTAGGATAGAATTACCAGACTGTGATAAATAATAAGCATTACAAAAGTGGTCTGAAGTACGTAAAGAATGTGAAGTACGTCTTGTATAAGAATCCTTTCCTTGGGGCTTAACCACTAGGGGAACAAACCTCTTCTGTTAAGGGTCACTTTTTTAAGTTCACTTTTATCTGGCATTGATTAAGAATTTACCATTACAGTATTGTAAAATTTGTGAAAATATAATTTTTGTAGGCTAACAAGTTAAGGCAAAATCACTTGGTAGCTGTACAACTCTAGAGGTACCCTACACCTACGTAATACAGCACTAATATTTATTTATTAAAACAAACTTGTAAACACAATCTAGAGAAACATTTTCCAAACATCTAATATTTAACAAATTTTATATTTTGAGTGTAACTAGATATTTTAAAACTATTCTATTACTGCCTGTACGCACTTAAAAATAAAAACTGTATATACTATGTATGTAGGCCTATAGATTTAAAATAATTTAAAGTACTAATATCTCAACATTAATTAACGTGTAGGCCTACACGAAGTAAACTATAAAATTTGGTTGTTCACAGACTAGTGAGTGAAGATATTAGAGGGTGGGAAAAAGACACTGATAAAAATAAACAAAACAAATTATATGGTGATTGTGACTAGACAGTGGCAAATACAGGAATATATTTAGGGGGGGGGGCTGTTTGAATGCCCACAAGATAATACTGTCACCGAACTGGCTCCACGCTCGATGCAATAGGAGGGAGGCCCGAAGGATAGTGCTACAGACACAATTTTTAAATTTTGTCATGTAGTTTAATCTTTGAAATGTTTTTAGGAGTATTTTTTTTTTCTTCTTATGCGATGATGACTTTTCAGCCATTCAGTATAGGTTCTTTAAATCTATAGGCCTAGATAGCCCATATTTCTGAAATCTACCACCGTCTGAGACAAGTCACTGTAGATACCGTTTTGAGGCTACAAGGGTTCTAGCAGACTATAATAGTTGGTCGCCGTGCCTTAGTCACTGCGTGCACAGCGCCTATGGTTGTCATTGTCAGCACCTAGCTGATTCACTTACTAATTTGCTATCATGATAATATCTACTTTACAGGAATAGCCTAGGTCCACAACATGGTAGAAAATGTCAGGGTATGCAACCTACTTTTATCAGGGAAGAGAACATCAGGCTATTATACACATAATATTTACAAACTTACCTCTGCGAAGAATTCGTCCATGAATCCATCTCGTTCCACGGTGACGGCAACGTCATCCGAGCCAACATCATCGTCATCACTCTGGGCCTGTAACAAAAGCATACATAGGTAAACTAAGGGATTTAATTCCATAGGTGCACAAGTATGATTGATTTTCGATCCACCTACACTATTGAGCCACTGATTTAGCATATGACAATAGGCAATTTCATTCTTTCAACTCATTGTTATGTGTTTTTGGGTCCAGTCTGTTACTGGTATCAAGTTTTGTGTTGTTCTTGGGGTTTAAACCATACTTTCTCACACACCTGTTATCTTGCAGTCAAAATATTCCTCTTGAACTATTATACCCACATTACACGGTTCAATACTTTCGTCAAACTTATTGAATTCAAGGACAAAAAGTATCAATTAGTAGAAGCTACGTTGTTGCAGTTTTTTAACAAACTGTTTTTGATTCGCTTTTGTTCTTGAATTCAATAAGTTTGACGAAAGTATAGGGAGCTTGCAATAACGTCATTTCCGGTATCGCACGGTAGCCATACTGAGGTACTCTGTAAACATTTGTTTACGTTCTTCCGACACTTCATTGTTGCAATATTGCAGCGGTCCTTTGACTGACACATCAACTGTTTTCAAACAAAGGTTCCGTATTATGACTGAAAACAAAATAAGAACGCGTAAACTCTGTTTTAAGACAATCATTTGAATGTGTAATCATTTTCTTGAAATTTTACCTGCATGCGTCTTGAAACTGTGATATTTCCTGGATAATCTATGTGTCTTCTATTGACAGAACGAATGTAAACAAGCAATGAGTACCTCATAATGGCCGCCACGTGACGTCTATTGAAAGCTACCTATTGAGTCGTGTAATGTTGCTAGTTGATATTTCAAGACACTTTGGCTGTTAATTTCAAATAGTTTTGTTGCCGAGGTTTAATATAAAAATTATAAGGATGCCCAATGATAAGACATATGTGAAAATAACAAGTTTGATAAATGAAAAACGGCCAAAAGTTCAGGCATTATTATTTATTATTATTACCGGTATTATTATTATATTGTTGCAATACATACAAACTCGGTCAAAACCGGTATAAACATGTTGTATGGACATAAACGTCTAGTATTTCCATGTGCTTAGGCCTACCTTATTAAACTCTACCTACTCAGAGCTAATTAAATATATCACTGTTCATATTATATTTCCTAAACCAACTGTAGATGCTATGTATGGTCACGTATTATTATTATTATTATATATTATATACATATTTTTTTTTTCATAACACACAAACCAAGGCAGATAATGAACTGAAAGTTGCTCAACTCCTAGAAGAAATTATGTAGGCCTACATTAACTACAATAAAAATTTCCTATCACAAAAGTTTATTTCTGGGCAAAGTTATGTTCTAGGCAAAGCGGCGTATATCTAGCAATATTGATGGTAGCCTACCAGTACACTCTAAATTACGAAATAAATAATTTTGTAACTTTCAGAAGTCATGGTTTCAATTTCAAAGCTTTTACTAAAATTGTTTGTTGTGCATATTTTAGAAAACTGAAAAACCGTGCCCACACAGCCTTACAAATTTGTAGGTAAATGTTCAACATGTGAGCCATTTTGGGCAAGTTTTGGAACTCAGTAGGCTAATTCCCAAATTTTTTTAAATATTGAGAGAAAAAGTTTAGGACATATTGTAAAAATACTAGAATTTTACTTAGATTTAGCTTACAACAATAAATAAGTATATCTTTGTCTATATTAAATTGGGTCTGAAAGGGTTCAAACAGATTAGCCTAGGCCTATAGCAAATAATAAACACCATAAAAATAATGTAGCCTAGGCCTATCTAGGTTCACACTTCACTCTATTGATAATCCAACAGAAAATTTCTAAAACCCTAACACACAACATTATTAAGCCCTTATATGCTTCAGTAGGGCAACTGGTATTCCAAACAAGGGAGCCTCTTTAACCCACAATTTGTTTATTTAAGATGACCAGACCAGGTGGAGATAGTCAAGTGGTGGGTGGAAACGAAAGGAAAGGAAAGTGGAGAGCTTGTGTCGCGGGAAGAAAAGTATGAAGATGAGGTGCCGAGCTTAGCAAGGTGTTCCTTGCTTTCTAAATACTGTCAACAGGTTGAGCCAACAAGTTGTGTCAACAAAAATTACAACATGACTGTGTAACAACTGTTTTTTAAGAAATTTTGTTAATCTATTTTTTTCTAATGATTGTAAACATTGTACAAATACGAGTTGACCCATTTAAAGATTTGTCTTAAGTACCACTTTAAGGGTAGATAGGCCTATTTAAGTAACATAAATGAATGGTTACTTATAATTATATACTGTGCAGGAATGTGTGTTTGTTTAGGCCTAAATTAGAAGCACGAATTTAATTTGAAAAATCACACCCTAATAAGTTGGCTAGGCTATAGTGATAAACGTATCGACTAAATACCGTAATTGTTTTGTCACTCAGTACGGTAGTAGGCCTATAGCATGTAGGTAAAGGGCCAAGGCATCTATTAGCAACTGTGGCAGTTCATACATGACAACGGAAATAAAATCAATTAGGCCTAGTATGCCTATTAGTTATAAATTGAATCTGAAGAACACTCACTAATGTTTACAAGTAACGTTAATGGTTACAGAGTACGAGCTACAAAATGGGTTGGAATTTAGCGTTCTTTGTTTGTGTCTTAAAAACTTGATTGGAAATTATTTTCTAGTCTGAGCCAACCTAGACAGTAGACAGGCTTAGACCATTTAACTAGTTCTTAATACTGACGTTAATAGCTATTATGCCAAGGAATTGACTATAGCTAGGCCTAGCCCTAACCTTAATTTTCTATGTGTATGGGGTAGGCCTAGACTAGGCCTAGACCTAAGCTTCATCTTATGGGTACTTAGGCCTACATAGGCTTAGGGCCTATAGTCAACGCTTAGGCCCGTCTCAATCGGCCTATGCACATATAGGCCTAGGCCTAGCCTAGATAACAGGCCCAGGCCTAGGCCTACACTATTGTCCACTAAACTTGGCCTCTAGGCTAATTCTCTGTAGTATGTCTCTAGGCTATATATTTGGGCCCAGGCCCATGGACTAGGCTAGTAGCTAGGCCTAGCCTATCATTTCAATGAAAGTGCAAATGTCAGTGGTAAAGAAGGCTTAGACTAGGCCTAGGCCTAGGCCTAGGGCCTAAGGTTGAAAGCTGATTGGCATAGGCCCTACCAAAATGTTTCAATGCTTGTACGTTAATTGTAATTGTTTTACTTCAGTGTTTGTAGGCCCAAGCCAATGGCTAGGCCCTAGGCTTTAAGGTAGGTCTAGGCTTATCGTGTTTACGCCTAGGCCCTAGGCCTATATTTTTGACAACTGAGAAAATGTCTAGGGCTAGGCCTAGGCCTAGGGCTTAGGTGGTGTAGGGCAAACGTAGGGTCGAGGTTTAGACCTAGTCCTAGTAGGTTGAAACGCACTAGGCTTAGGTATTATAGCCATATGAATTCTTGTGGTCGAACTAACCAGACCTAAGCCCTAGGCCTACTGTCTAACTTGGGTGGGATAGGCTCCACTAGGCTAGCCTAGCCTCAGGCTTGGTAGGGCCTAGGGTCTATCATGAGGCAAAAGGAGCACCGGTTTATGGCACTTACCGCGACTAAGGCTGCTAATCTATCCTTCGTCATCTTCTAACCTGCCAATTCACACACTGGAGAACCGTCTTGCTTTATACAAACATCCCATTCACAAATTTACTATGAAACTGACACTAAACTAAGAAACAGACACTACGACCCCATAAAAATCGATACGCTTATGATTTCAGAGCTTCTGCAGTGCTCTTGGTAGACTGCGCTTGCGTCAAGTACATCAAAACAAACACTCATTGAATGATATGTATTTATGCCTTTAGTAAAATTATATTTAGTTTAAGAATATAATTAGAACAAAAACTTCAATAAAATTGCTATCGCTTTTTAAATGTAGTCACAACTGTGATTTATCACAAAATTTTATTTGTATACTACTTGAGTAAAGCTGCAAACTACGTTGCATATGCATTCCTTTTGGCAGAACGCCATTGTGGACCGTAACGACCGTATTTGTTGGTAAGGGAAATCGTAGAATTTCGCATGCATCGGTGAATGGTTTGTAATATAGAATTCAGTTTATAGTTTTAATGTATATGTGGATGATTTGACGGTATCACTTTTTTGTATTTTTCATTATTTTAGGAGAATACTGATCGCAAAGTCGGTTTGGCGATTTCATTTTCCTATGAGACAACCGTCAACGGAAACTAAAAGGCGCGATTTATCGTTGCCTTGTTTTTCCATTGTATTTTGGCGAGTCGGCGTTAATATTGTTGAATCTCTGGTTATTATTATCAATTGTCGAGTTACACCTTACCGTACGTATTTAATGGTAGAGTAAATAAACGCCGAAAAGAACGTTTTGAAGCTAGGCCTAGGCCTAGGGTGTCATGAACACTGGTAGAGGCTTAGGCCTAGGCCTACATGCTAGGGCCTAGCCTACTTGTGGGCTCACTGTGCCCGTAGCAAACATTTTTGTAACCTAGTAAAGACTCAAACCGCTGGGTAGCTGACAAGTAGGCTAGAGCCTGCCATTTGTCATCAAATTCGTAGCCTTAGGTCTTCGGCCCGAGATTCAACATGCAATGTAGGGCCTAGGCCCTAGTGTAGGCCTAGGCCTACACATGTAGGCTAGATGCAATGAATTGATTACGTTGCCTAGGCCTACCCTATTTGTGATCTTCATATAATTTTTGTTGCTGTTCGTGGCAATAGTTATTGGCATAGGCCAAGTGTTTTGCCTAGGCCTATAGCCTAGGGCCTTGTAGCCACCTTTCCCACTTCTTACCGTTGCCGCATATAGGTATATCCTGCATTGACCTTTTTTCTTAGTGCTTATTCTGGTGTGTGTAGGGTTGCCATTATATCAGTGGAAAATGCAAGTTAGCATAGGCCTAGACTAGGCCCTAGGCCTAAATGTCAGTAAAGTCGCATTCACAATCTTAACTAGTACTATGGTTTAATGATGGTGTAATGACAAACCTTAGTCACAGCCAATCAGAGTGCAGTATTCTCCCTCCCAGCCAATGAAAGAAGCCTGTGGCTTAGTCTTAATCATTAAACCATAGTACTAGTAAAGATTGCAAATGCACCTAAAGCCTACCCAGCAGATGGCAGGCTAACTGTGCAATGCAAAATGTGGTATTTGTAAGTTACGTGGCCTTTTGGGTTTTCGTAATGAAATTTCTAAAAAAAATCCCTGTTTATGATACAAATACCTTTTATCTTTCTAATTCCGAAGGGTGGATGTTTCAAATCCCACGTAATTTTGTTTTAAACCACTTTAAATGTGTTATTTTCGCTACCGCTATGTCTAGGCCTATGTGCGCCATGTTGACTATCTGGCAACGGAAGTGCTTTGGTTTTATTCCTTATTACAATTAGAAAAGTACACATACTAATAACCAGACACAATAACCAAACCCAATAACCGTACCGGTACTAACTTTCGTGGGCAATCCTCAACCTGATCCCCTAACCTAACCGAATTTCGTGGGATGTCAGGTAGCTGGGCAAAGTCATTTGTCAATCAAAGTGACTTTACAGGGCAAAGTCACTTATGAATCAAAGTGACTTTGCCCAGCTACCTGACATCTCACGAAATTCGGTTAGGTTAGGGGATCAGGTTGAGGATTGCCCACGAAAGTTAGTATGGTCCCCTAACCTAACCGAATTTTCGATAAATTACCCCTTCTTCAAACTTGAAGAAGGGGTAATTTATTTTTTGGGTATAAATTTATTTTAAAATAATAACTCCTTCAAATTACCCCTTCTTCAAATTTGAAGAAGGGGTAATTTATCGAAAATTCGGCCTCATGAATCACTGTCATCAGTGTCTTAGTAGACTACCTCTGTATGTGGGCTGTATAGCTCGCCAATCATTTTGAAAAATTAGTGGTTTAAAACAAAATTACGTGGGATTTGAAATATCCACCCTTCGGAATTGGAAAGATAAAAGGTATTTGTATCATAAACAGTGATTTTTTTAGAAATTGTATTACGAAAACCCAAAAGGCCACGTAACTTACAAATACCCAAAATGTAATTCATCCGCTTATTTTTCCTGGTAAATGTAACGCAAGTGTTCACCAAGATTGAACTGAACTTGCTGTGGATGAAGATTACTGGAGCCAACTGGAATTGAGATTGGTTGGCCTGCTAGCTCTATCTATCCTATTAACGGATACTGGTAACAAGTTATGTCGGAATGGGTCGCATTTCTTGTAGCTCAAAGTTAATGCAGGGCAATTTGTATTTATACTTTAGTTGGAGGTTACATTCATAGGGCAGCGCAGTTTGATCAAAATCGTCATCTAAGCTAGTAATTCTGTTGATAGTATAGACCTAATAAGTAATAACACTGGTCAACCAAAGGCCTACAAGAAAGCCAACTTTATTGTTAGTTATTAATAGCGATAGTAATGACTTAAGAGGGCTGTGAGGAGACAGTTTGGACAAACAATTGGTTGCTAGGCCTAGGTAGTTTTATTGTTGTGTATTTCTTTGATTCGTGCGCATTCAATGTTTGTCCTAAACAAAACTATACTATTTTTATATTCGAAACTGATGCTATTCAAACTTGCATCAACGTCTTAATCTTATCTCATCCAAGCAATCTCCTAGTAAGATGAATAGGCCGAGAGTCGGTTTGGTACCCGTATTGGATTGTTTCTGGAACACTTGTTGTCATCTTCAATGTAGGTAGGCTAGACTAAAAATAAGTTTTTTTCTCCAATCTTTATGTTTTTTTTATAGGCCTACTTTTATTGGAAATTACTACATCAAACATGGCTCAAGAACCTGACATGCCCACCTTCAAGTGTGTGCTAGTAGGAGATGGTGGCACTGGTAAAACTACTTTTGTCAAGCGTCATTTAACTGGAGAATTCGAAAAGAAGTATGTAGCTACCCTCGGAGTTGAAGTTCATCCTCTGGTGTTCCATACAAATCGAGGACCTATCAGATTTAATGTCTGGGACACAGCCGGCCAAGAAAAATTTGGAGGGCTTCGAGACGGTTACTATATTCAGGTATGCCAAGTCTAGTTTCATTGATCTTCTAAAGTTCTACCAAGAAATTTGTTGTGTTTTTCTTTTTTGTACTACTCGACGCCAGCCAAACATTTTTGCATACCAGTACGGTACATAATATTTGAGTAGCGTATTTTGTTAGACTACCGGTACGATAATTCAAATTCCTGCCTTAAAAGTAGTAGGTAGGCCTACTGGCTACTAGCCTGCCACATTTATAACTAAGTGTGTAAAAACCCTGTCTGGGCCCAGAGTGACTTGGCAGCTGTAAGAGGTGACGAAATGAGATCCTACATGTCTCCTTTGAACATTATTTGTAGGCCTAGTGGTAGTCTCCCTGCTTGTCCTCCCACTTGTCCTTTTCCCCCAATCAGTAGGGCTGTACAAACCTTGATTTTTTTTAGCCGAACCTTTAGAAAAACTTCGAACCAAACCTAGGCTAGCCTACTTTGCAGCCAAGCAGCTACCGACTGCATTTTTTTTTTTTTTTTTTTTTTGCCCTCTAATGGTTTAAAGAAATCAGAACCACAAAAGTATTAAACAATAAATGTCATAAGTAAGTCTTCTTTTCCTATGCCTGCATTTTTAGCTTACTGGGCCCTCATGCATATTCTGGTTTTCCAGTAGAGACAGGCTTCCATTAGAAAGTGAAAATATGGTGGATGGTGAAGTAAGTTGCTTGAGTTGCGAAATATTCCTACACTGCCGTCAGCGCGTGTCGATTATGAGATGATCGATATATCGAACGAATATAGGGCTATGCTTAGCCTAAACTAATGTTGCCATTGTTTGCATTTGAGTTTTTTTTTTTATATATAATATATCAAAAATCCAACTTGTTAACTAGTGTTTCCAACGTTTGCCATTCTGAGTAAATGGTAATAATAGGTGTACTGATCCTGCTTTTGGAATGTATCTGTTACTTGGCCTACTGTCTATGATGAACCTTCAAATTTAACTGACATGTATGTCATGACTCATGAGGACAAATTGTCCCTCTAATCTGAGACAGTAGTTCTTGTTAGGCCTAGGCCTACTTAAATATCGACTTCATTTCAATGCAAATAAGCCCGCACAGATTCAAACGTACAAAAACTAGCAGGGAAATTAACAGAAAATATATGTGAAACTAGAGCAGAAAATGTTTAGCTGCCATATGTTTAGTATTTGAATTGTTAAAAGTACAATGGCACAGATAATGATGCAGTTTAGTAGTACTTACCACAGTACTACAAGAGTGAGACTTGTATCCGTGCCATATTGTAAGATTAGGTCATTTGACTGGTGAAAGTCCCACACACAGGCCTTGCCCATATGGGATTGTTAAAGTACCAATTTGAATGATTATAATTAGTATGTTTTTATCTTATTATTCCTGCATTATACTTTATAATTTATATCATATTATATATTTGCACTGAGTATTGTGTATGATGAGGTGTGACAATAAAGCAACGTATCTATCTATCTACTGTACTACACACTACAGTACTACCAGTAAAAGAGTTGTAATGTTGTAGTAGTAGTAGTAGTAGTAGAAGAGTAGTACTTTCTCTATAGACAACGCATCTCAGTGTAGGCCTGAGTAGACAAGTGGTGTGTGGGAGTTGGGCTCAAAGCATACATGGGGTGTAGATAAGCTGGCTATGTCAATTTAAATGCTTACATGATGTGCCCAGCCAATGTATTAATTAGTGTGTCCATTGTATTAATGATTCGTAGATTACTGTACTAATGGTTCGTACTATGTTTTCTTTCAGGGCCAATGTGCAGTCATAATGTTTGATGTCACGTCCCGAGTTACGTATAAAAATGTCCCTAATTGGCACAGAGATCTTGTGCGAGTATGTGAAAACATCCCTATTGTACTCTGTGGCAATAAGGTAGATATTAAAGACCGAAAGGTCAAAGCCAAAAGCATCGTCTTCCATAGGAAGAAGAATCTACAGGTAAATCTGTTAAATATATAACATCACTACTTTACAAGTATAATTTTATGAACTTGTGTTTATGAAGCCTGAAGGTTACATTTGCCAAACTAGATTATGATTTAATTTTAATTTTGTTGTTTACTATCTACTCGACAGTATTATGACATCAGTGCAAAGAGCAACTACAACTTCGAGAAACCCTTCTTGTGGTTGGCAAGGAAGCTTATCGGTGACCCCAACTTGGAGTTTGTCGCCATGCCTGCTCTCGTTCCTCCAGAAGTCACAATGGACCCCAACTGGCAGTTGCAGATTGAGAAGGATCTCAAGGTAAATCTAGTCAATTCATACACATACAGTGGAGCATCAATTATACGTTTCGTACTTATACGTTTTTCGTACTTATACGTGATTTCCATATGGTCCCGGCCATTTCCCATAAGAATCAATGTTAAAATATTTTAATTATACGTTATTTGGTTATACGTTATTTTCGGTTATACGCGACAGAAATTGTTCCCCCCAGACATCTTAGTAGCGATTATACGCTAATTGGTTTTATTTGTCATCCGAAATCACTTCCTGGAAGAGCAAGCTTTATCTCGTTCGGGATATGCAGCTGTGAATGCGCGAGAATGGAATGTTGTCAAGCGGTCACCCCACCTCGCCCCCCTCCCCTCCTCCCATTCGCTACCCTTGCTCACGTCCGGCTCTTGGTAGGTAGCCCAAGCCCCGAGGCATCGTATAGCGCCAGCCCCTCACCCCTCCCACAATACTACGTTTCACAGAGTGTCTGTCCATGCAGATTGTTCCAAGTTTGTTGGTGTTTTTAAATTGATACCACGTGTTCATAATGGCTTGTTTTGTCGATTTGTTGTTTTATTACTATCCTCTGATTTTATAGTAACATTTCACGTATTGATCTGATCGTTTCATCAATTTGTTGATTTAAAATAATTATCCGGGCCCCCGACCTTGCCGACGTAATAGGCCTGAGGGCTGAGCGCGGGCGCTGAGTGATACATCCCTCGCGGGCGCTGAGCCGACAGCTGCCGCCAGCTCGTGATAGCGGTCTCCCGGTGATGCGCGGCCGTACAGTCGCGTCCAAAAAACACTTACGTAGCCGTCGCTGAAACTTGTTTCCGCGTTGACATTTACAACCGAAAAACGATTAATCGAGGTAAATATTGATCTGGGACGGAAAAAATAAAGCGATCGATGCTGAAAAACGGTACGGCGAGCAACAATATTTGGAATAAAATTATTTAGATATCACTTTCGGTCGGGACTATTCGAAATAAAAACGACGATTTTCACGACGCAACATGTAAAATATATATTTAGGCCTAAGCACCATTTCAACACCCCCTCCCCCCTCCCGCTTCTACGTGCGCTAGAACACACCGTGAAGGGAATTTTTGTACTGCAGAAAGAGGAGACTGCCGAGAGTCACCATCTCCACTCATTACAAACGAAAACAAATGTAATTGTAGTTATACGTTTTTTGTACTTATACGTTTTTTTCGGTTTGGCCCTTGGAAAACGTATAATCGATGCTCCACTGTACTTTGAGTTATTGTTAACATCCCTAGTTTCTAGTCTAGGTGGCTCAATTCTTCCTGTGTATGTGTTCCTTAGCTTGTGGAAACTGTTGTCGTTTCCCTCAAAAGAGACTTTTTTAAAATTGTGTTTCGTTGGAAATGAAATCTCTTCATATTGTACCAGTAGTGAAACTGAACTACTAATAGAGCAAGGTTGCTGATTAGTACCTTTTCTTCTCAAACTAACATACTTAGTCAAACGGCTTCCGAGGCCTGCCGCTTGCGTCAGTCTTTTGCAGTATTGTACTAAAATTAAAGCTATTGCTTCTTTACCTATTGCTTCTTCATCTATAAAACCCACTAATGAATATGTTTCTCTTAATTGCAGGAGGCTCAAGAAACGGCTCTTCCAGATGATGACGAAGACTTGTAACCGATAACACAAAGTCTTAATCTTAAATTTATTTCTAAGCTTCTAATCTACAAAATCTCGTCGAGAGCTACTTATTAATTCCATAGTCTAAGTTCTTCAATTAACAGAAATGGTTCCAGTGGCATTATGTGTTTAAGTAATACTATACTTACCAATACTGTAATAATACGAAGAATTCATCAAAAACACCTACCAAACATTTTATGTTGTATCTTGTCTTATATTGAGACGGTGTTATGACATCTTATCTTAATAATAATACATAATAACTATCATTATTCTGTGGAGTTAATTGTAAGCTTTACGTTAAGTGAACATGAAAATAGTGTCTGGTTTTTATGTATATGATGATGGTTGCTTTCCGTTTCCGATCCGGGCTGTACCTGGAAACCCTAAATAAATTATTACTAAATTAATCTCCTTTGTTACCGTACATATTTTACATTTCCAGGCACAAAATTCAAGGATAAATGAACAGATGTTACGAATGAATATTGGTTGTATCGGAAAATTAAATATAAGAGGACTGTTTACTATTTTTATAGCATAAAAAGTATGAATATGAATACTGTTGGCTGTTGCAGTTGGATGTTTGTTTTGAGACAAGAACGTGATGCTTTAATGCCATGATTGGTGACATGTCCATACATTTTAGTAATTCATTGTTTTGAGTACAAGATTTCCATTGACATACTTCAGGCATAATAAAGATGTGGAAATGTGATTGGTTTTTACTTTTTTTATTGTTGAGTTGAGCCCACAACAATCTAGTCCTTACAGCATTAACCTCTTAAGTGGAATTTCTACTATAGGCAACCCAAGACAACCTTACACATGCTTTCGTCACATGCGGGGTATTCCTAGCCAACCAGCGAACCGCTCGAGACAATACCGATTGCTAATTGCCTAGGAATACCCCGGATGTGACGAAAGCATATGTAAGGTAGTCTTAATTTCTACTTGCTGTATGGGGGTTTTATTTTAAAATTCTATGGAAACTATAATTGTTTTATCTTAACCATGTCCATACCTGCATGCTTGAAAAATTTGGTGCTTACTCTACCAGTTCACCACATGGTTGACAACACCTAATTCAATTTGCCGCCAAAAAAGGGGTTATTGATCTAATCCTGCTGCCCTCGCCAATCTGCTTGGGTCGAGAGACAAGATCATTTTTGCACAGTTCCTGTTGCCGTTTTGAGTTTTTGTAACAGTTGACTGAACTTATTTTATTTAAATTCCCCTTGTATCAACAATTTTTCGTTATTATTTTATTTTTATTTGGGGGAGTGGGGGCTAAGGTGTATGTTAAAAAGTAGAAATAGGTTTACAGTTATTTTCTAAGTCACCATCGCTACACCTCTCATGGAGTCTAGATCTGCCACTGGCTAAAAAGTGTAACGTTCTACCACAACTGCAAAAGAAGCAGACAGCTGATGCAGGGTATGCCAGTCTCCCCATGCCGTTCATAGTATCATCCAAGTGTTGAGCCATGGTCCTCTTCAGCGCCATTTCTATCTGAATGTTTTCTAACACATAGACAAGGCAACACCTCATAGTTTCCCACTATATCCCCATCAGGTCTCCATATGTCGCAGACTGCTTTATTTTGCAATGGAAGCCTTTGGGTCATCCTACCTCACTTTAGATGGAGAATGGTGTAATATCTATCAAGGCTGGATAAGCATGAAAGTTTAGAACACAGGATTATAAAGTGGATAGTATTTTATTTTGTAACATGGGGTCTTCTAAAAATGAACTACACTATATACAAAGCATCATTGTAGCTCATACATATCATTATACATTATATAACTGATGCAAAACTTTGCACTAATGGCATAAGACACAACTGAAGATATCTGTTAGAATGTGAAAAATAATAACAAGCATGATACTGATACGCTTGATTGAAGATGAAATGAAGGTTGTAAGAATGAATTGTTAATCTCTTTAGTCTTTATACTTACATAGGCAGTAGACACTAGTCATGTACCATTAACCAACGTCAGTATTCAGAACATCTGATTAGGTATAAAAGCCAATGCAGTTGGGTAAATAGAAATAGGTCCATAGCTTTTCCCTCTGTAGTACGTATTATTCAATGGTAATGGTAGTAATATCGTGCATAGGGTTGTGCAAACATGAATCGAGTAGTTTGAATGATGGAATTGTGCAAAACGGATTGTGAAATGTAGACAAGTTAAGACTGGTCATAGAATTAGAGCAAAACTTTTTACACAAACTGGAAATGTGAACTCCAACAATTCTTAAGTCCCATTGTTTTCATCTCGCGCATCTACAAGGTCACTTAACGTAAAAATATTGAATCTGTTTACAAATACATATTTAATGATTTTGTGAGGATGGATGACCAAGCTTTAAGAGTGAAGGATACCTCTACGTCAAAAACCGCAGATCATTTTCATTTTTTGATTATATCGCAATATTGAAACACAAAATCGAAAATCTGAGAAACCATAGCGCTGCGGTTTCTAAGATTTTCTATTTTGTGTTTCTATCTTGAGATATAATTAAAAAATTAAAATTTTCTGCGGTGTTTGACGTAGAGGTACCTTTCGCTCTACTTAATACTTAATAGAAACCTGTATTTAGTTTTTAAAATTGGCTTTACTGTAGTATGCAAAAAAGAAAGGTATTCATTCTCAAATCCTAGGAACATAATTATATATTTTTGAGTAAACCATTTAATTTCTATTAAAATTCGCGTTCTAAATTTTTTAGCCGCTGAAATGAAATGGCACGTAGAGTTATCGTGAAGTATGGGGTAATGGGGTACCTAACCAATGCCATTCATGAATGAATTTATAATCATCTAAATAAAAAACAACATTCATTGCTTTATCTCCAAGGATTTCATTTCAAATGGCTGAAAACCCTGCCAAATGACCTGCAAGCGTTTCTCCAAGTAGTAACTCATAACAGGAACGATGAGCTCGAAATCATCTACATTGATCAGCTTCAAACTGCTGTCAATGTTATGAGTTTTAGTGGTGGTACAATTGACTAGTATAAATTTTTGACTCCCCAGATTTTGAAACGTAGTTTGGAAAACTGTCATTTTGATACTGCATGCTAGAGCATCTGTATAAATTTATTACAGTCCACATCTCCGAATAAATCTTTGGTAGACTTGCGGATCGAATTTGGTAGAGTGTACTGATGTACAAAAACAAAAAACGCGGCCGAATTTTTCAAATGTGAAAAAATTTGAGATGTCGCAAATGGCTGGGACCACCCCTGCAATTGTCACAGCCTTCTCGGGGGCTCTGATGGCAAAGCTCGACTTATACATGGTCACTCATTTCCCTAGCTTTGATGTGCCATCACAGCCTTCTGGACGAGCCAATGTATACTAGATGTCATCTACATCTTCGCTACCGGCTTCCCAAATACTTATCCGGAATCAAGCAGACCTTGCAAGAAGGATTTACTATGCTTGTGCTATCTAGTGAGAAAGTTTGGCAGCGGGCAGCGCCATTGGTATGGATAGAGGTAAAACAACATCTCATTTCTCAACAAAATCTGATAGACTAAAATGTAATCTTTAATCAGTTGTTAGTACGTTCAAGCACAAATTTGTATTTTATTAAAATTGAAGTGAAGGTTTTACCCTACATAAAATGCTTGTTTTGAGTCTTATGTATTTCATTTAATTATACGTGGTACTTATTGCAAATTGATAACAATTAATAGGCTATCATTTTGAAATGCTCGGTAGCAGTTTCTTGTATAAATGTTGCATGTTGGACATGTACGTATGCCTAGGTTGTAACACAACATTTACAAAACATACAACGTACACGTAGTATGAGCTATTACTAGTCGTGAACAGAAGTTATTACATCAGATATAGACATCATCATATACCAAATTAAAGTTATGTCAAAAACATATGTATTTAGTAGGCCTACTGGTAAAAAAAAACTTGTCTGGTAAGAGATAAACTTCAACTCAATGCATAAGCCTTTAGGCCTACCAAATACGTTCAACCTACTTCTGTTTTTTAAACAATCAAGATAGTAAAAACTAAAATGTACATTTGATTTCACATATTTAAATTGTGACAATTAGCATTGTTAACTGGACACAATATTTAAGAATGTGCATTTTACATCTTCTACTTCACTTCTGAAAATCATTTCATCTGGGTGAGGTTGGACTTTCTCAACAGATTAGCACAACCCTAGTAGGTATGGTATTACTCAAATGAAATATGAGGATTAGAGTCGAAGAGCTTTTTGGAATTCTAAATGTCAAACAAATTTTTATAAATAACATAGGGCTGACATTAGTCCCAAACCTACTAAACAAAGTATACTTTACTCAAGAATGTCATAAGTTCTTGAATTGACATTGCGATACTTGATACTTGTTACCCTCTGTCGTGTACATATATTATTATGTAGAGCGTGGGCACTCTTTTAACATCGCACGAACATGGCCGAAAATCCAAATCTTGCTAAAAGCATTAGATCATATCACTTCACTTAGTTCTTGGCCACTGCCTCTCTTGCTTTCTTTCCTTCAGTCAGGTGGAGTCTATCCTTCTCGCCAAGCTGTGGCAGTACTTTGGTAATCACACCCGTACCGAGGGTCAGGGATCCATCTCGCAGCGTAAACCGTTGACCTTGTTCCATCACCATCGGCTTTAAAAGCTTTAGTACCAATCTGGAATAATTATTCAAACATTTTCATCATCTACAATCTACATAAGATGCTTGTTTAAAGTACGCCAAATGACTGGGTAGTTCAGTCGGGGGAAGAATAGGAGTCACATACAACTGTTATTTATTATTTTTATTGCTACAATTATTATGACTGTATTACTATTAAGTACTTTTTTTTTTAAGAATTCATGAGAAGAATTTTGCAATATAGCCTAACTGTGTCGTGTAGGCCTATATATGAAATCTGTTTCTCCTAAATTTATGATTGCTTTCATATTGCAAAATGCAAGTGTCAAGCCATTAGCTCACTAGTTCTTTGGGTTTAGGTACTAGGTCTATGTGTACTACTACAGTATAGTCCGTCACAGGTGGGTGAGCGGCAGCCAACCAGCGGCCGTGGCTAATTCAAATACCTGCTCGGGTTGGCCGAAACCGTTAATACGTCATTGATTGATGATGAAAATGAAAGCATTACCGAAGTTGTACGACAACTTTACTACTTTTACAATGCAGTTTAAGGAAGTTTGATACCAGTGCCTGTACCTTTTCTCTCACTAGAACATACTTTTTTCTGAGTTCCAATTAATCTGCCAATAAAATACACTAGCGGTCCCAGTGACTTTTGAGCCATCACAACGCAAAACATAAAATGCATCTAGCAGAATTTCCCTCACTCAAGATTATTCGGTTGATTATTTTGTGTTTACTGTTTAACGACGTACTTGACAACTAGGTCATATGACATCGGCCTTTTCTTCGCCTTTTACGACACCCTGGACCAATTCTATCCTGGGCCCAGACGGGGACCACTCAAGATCAATTCTCTTTACGAGCACAGACAACAATCCTACACATTTATTATAGGTCTACATGTACTTTGCCCAGAGTCTACTGTAGGCCTACTTACTTTGAATCTTCACCAGGCATAACCATCTCCTTGTCGGGGATGGTCACTTGAGTTGCACAATCCCACGTTCTTGAAAACATCTGCAGTTGGATGAACGACATGAACGGCTTGTGACGTCCACCCTCCTCCTTGCTAAGTATGTAAACCTGCGCCTCGACGTGATCCTGAGCCTTGAGCGAACCCGGTTTGCACATGACCATTCCCCGGCGAATGTCGTCGCGCTTCACTCCCCTCACCAGCGCACCCAGCTGGTCTCCGGCGTGAGCCTCTTCCAGGATCTGATGGAACATTTCT
The DNA here is from genome assembly GCA_945910005.1 of Isoperla grammatica. NCBI lineage: Eukaryota > Metazoa > Arthropoda > Insecta > Plecoptera > Perlodidae > Isoperla > Isoperla grammatica. The sequence goes on from OX246737.1 coordinate 128,221,916, forward strand.
ACTCCCGTCACGGTGCTCTTCAGTGTTTTGCCGTGGCCAATGAATTCACATTCATTGCCCTTCTTGAGAATCCCCCGTTCGAGCCTGCCAGTTACTACTGTTCCTCGCCCTGAAAACCCAATTGCACACAATAAGGTTTACATTTCTATTTGGATCACTAAAAAATTTGACAGATTTCAATAGCAGAGATGTAGGAGAATTAAGTATGCCCTTAATCTTATTGTCTCCTGGGCCCAGAAAAGGAGAGGGCATGACAGAAAACATTGTGATGGGGATGTGGAATTTATAAAAACTATGCTGTAGGAAAAATAAATAAATTTGTTAAAAACCGCAACCTAGAATTTTTGTTACCGGTATATGTTGAAAATTAAAATAAAGGAAAGATAAATACCTGGTATGGAATAAACGTTCTCGACGGGAAGGTAAAACGGTTTGTCTAGGTCCCTGGCAGGGGTAGGAATATGGTTGTCCACTTCTTCCAAGAGATTCATAATGGCATCTGCTCCCAGTGTGGGCTCTTTCCCTTCAAGTGCACACAGAGCTGACCCCTTAACAATAGGAACGTTATCGCCGTCGTAACCCATCTCGGACATGAGCTCGCGGATCTCCATTTCGACCAAGTCTACCATCTCTTGGTCAGCAGCATCAACCTGGTAACGTAAAATTAATGTTTAGTTTAGACACTGTGCAACTATCAAGACTCATGCCAGTTATTATAGCATGTATGTATCAGTCACACTCAAAAATTAATTCATACCTTGTTTATAAATACAACAATGTGATTTACACCAATTTGCTTGGCCAACAGCAAATGCTCTCGAGTTTGAGGCATAGCCCCGTCGGTGGCCGCCACAACGAGAATGGCTCCGTCCATCTGTGCGGTGCCCGTGATCATGTTTTTGATGTAATCCGCGTGGCCGGGACAATCTGTGTGGCCGTAATGACGTTTGGCTGTCTGGTACTCGACGTGAGCCACATTTATTGTTATTCCACGTGCCTTCTCTTCGGGAGCATTATCGATTTCTGCATATCCTTTGGCCTGAGCTAATGCTTTGTCAGACAAAACTAGTATGGAGAAAATAAATAATTCATTATAAAAAGAGACTGGATAAAATCAAGCAGAATAACGTAACAGATTGACTTAAAATCTCATCAATATAATCGGGCTCAGAGGCCAGCAAAATATTTGGGGAATTTGAAGTTGCCAATTGGGCTTTGCACTGCCACCTTTTCCCACTTGCAGCACTAGCATAGTTCAAACCCAGAGACAAGGTTTACTTGATCTCCGTCTACGGAGCCATAAATGAAGCACTGATTTGCCCATCCAGTAAGCTCTAGAGTTGGGCTCGAAAGCACAATTGGCATAAGGAATGTATATTGCAAGTTCTTATTAATAATAAGTAATAACAAGTAATAATATTTTGCACTGTCCCGTAGGAAGTACCATACCTTTGGTTATAGCAGCTGTGAGAGTAGTTTTTCCATGATCTACATGACCAATAGTACCAACGTTGCAATGCGGTTTGTCACGAGTAAATACTTTTTTCTCAGCTGCATAGTTTCTTTGGAAATTTGATGCGGGTAGGAATAATTTGCTTATCCTCAGATGATTTTGCTACATTCAGGAAAAAAGCAATTGTATTGATTAAACAAAAAAAAACAGCAACATAGCCTGTAAGCTAAGTACAAACATTATAGAGAAGAACCAAACGTTATTATTGAAGATCTTGATTCTTTAAAGTAAAATAAACACTAATTCCCATTTAGCTTATCATTACTAAGCACAACATACACCATCAACTGCGACATACTACTAAATGATTGTGAGTGTATATATATCTAACCGTTAAGTTTTGACAGATCCTGACTATGACTTCAACTCAGGAGGTGTTGCCCATCAACAAGGTTGGGTCTGGTATAGAAATTAACTATATCCTTCCATTCCATAGTACAATTCATACGCTATTTTATGTTTCTACTTTTTGAAAGAAGTGAATGGATTTTAAATTAGGAATGACTTCGGACCTCAAACTTAGAATCTGGTTCTTGTCCCAGGATCCGGTTCCTAACTTACTTAAAAATCAGCAGCTTTTATTGATTTTTATTTTTTTTATTTAATAAACATCTCAAACAATAATTAAAAACAGGTAGGCATAGAGGCCTATTTTATGCAAGGTAGGCCTACATGGCAACCTGCAACACTCACTTTAACAAAATATAACAAATCTCATCCAATTAAAGGCAAATTATGAAGCAAATCAGTAGGCATACAACTACTTTTCAATATTTTATGGTTCTTGCAACTTTGGAGCAAAAGGTTGACTGGTTTGAATTTTGAAAATAGTATCCGGATCACAATAGAATCGGTTCCGATCCGCTTTTCGGGTACCCGGAGTAATTCCGATTTTAAATTGAAATTAGAAAATAATATGCTTAGGCCTACCGCTCTTGATATGTCTCCTCCAAATAAGATCTGTTTGAGGGTATGGCGAAAGACTGAAACAATACAGAATACAAATTAAGCATGCTGCATGACTTAAAATGAGATGAAATTAAAATAAACAATAAATGAGATAGTAAACTGGTAGCAGTAATAGATTATAGAACATAGGCTAAGCCTGCCTTGGCCCACCTGGAACATCAACAGAATTAACAATAAAAACAGCAATGTTAGTTCCTTACAAAACCTTGCGTAGGGTAGGCCTACGGTACTGTAAACTGCAATACATTTTCAATAATAATAATAATTTCAATTAATTACATTTTCAAATTTTTAATACCTAATGATGTTTCCCTAAGGCCGACGCACAATACTATGGCAACTATTGGGTGTGTGTGTGTAACTATATTTTTTTCTCTCATTTGAAGATGGACCTTTCTTGGGCAGTGGCAGACGCTACCTCATCCCCCAAGATTTACTGGAATAATTTACTAATACTTTATTTAATTTGTTTGTTATGTTACGACACGATGCACAATGCCATTTGCACTACTGAAGCTTATTTCTTATGGTAGGCCTACGTTTACAGCTACGCGTTGCGAGCGAAGCGAGGGCGCGAGCTCCAATCAGTGGCCGAGTTTCACGCAAAGAAGTTAATAGTTTCACGCAAACTTGGCCACTGATTGCAGTTCGCGCCTTCGCTTCGCTCGCAACGCGTAGCTGTAAATCGACTATTATTATAAGAGGAACGTTCACAAAGATTTAAACTTGCAGTTCCTAGAGATAAGCAGAACAAATCAGATTTAAGACTGGGACTGTCAGATAAAGGATGATGTATTTTGCTGTCTATTATCAGGCAAATTATTCTATTGTGCACTGCATCACTTCCCGTTATTTGTAGCCTTGCCTATATAGTTACCATTGCATTCTACTTGCTGTTATTATAGCTGCATCTAGGCCTACATGTTTTTAAAACCATTTGACCGGGCCCAATCTTCTTTTAGTTCACTCTACTGAGGGTGCGTACCATAAACGCGACCGGGTCGACTGACAATGGAACAATGAAAATAACAATGGCCCGGGCGGTCCGGTCGAATTACGGTAGGCCTAGGCTATATAAAAGCTTGGCTGTGCCCGTGTTATCATAAAACTAGGGGCATTTCCACAGCATTAGTAATTTTCCAGGCCTAGGGAATATTATTGTTTCTAAAATACAAAGGACAGTCTACGCCTAGGCTAGGCCTAGTAAAATTTGCATGAGCCTAGGCCTAGGCCTAGGGCCTACACGATTGTTTGCAGGATTCCACACCAAAAGCCTAGGCCTAGCCTATAACTAGGACTATGCACAAATGTGCTTGCCGAATGCCGACCTAGGCCTAGGCCATTGCGTAAGAGATTGGATACAAAATGCCATGCCTAGGCTAGGCCTAGGCCTAGGCCCACGAATAAGCCTAGGGCCTAGGCCTAGGCCTAGGCCCCTACCTAAATCGCGTGCAACTTTGCCCCGTCAACTTTAACTAGGCCTATACCAGCACTAACGACAAACGGAGAAAAAATGAAAAATTTTTAGATACATACGACAAATCAGAATTGTGTTTTATATTGATGTTCTGAAGCATGAGATAGGCCTACAAATTCTAACCTAACCCCAAAACGTGGATTCGCATGACCCGGCTTAATGAAACAAAAACTTCCCCTTGTGACTAAACGTTAAAGACGTAAGTGACTATTATTTATTTACCGTAATAAGTACTGAAACCATTAAATAAATACATATATTCAACATAAAATAACTTACCAGGTGGGAAAATAACTTTCGATGAAATTAAGGAAGCCATTGCACGAAGATTTTCTTTCACCGCCTTCTCTCTCTACCGCACCGCACCGACCATGGCAGTGTTTTCTACGCGGTCCTCCACTGTGGTTGGCGGGCGGTGCAAATATTTCGTCGTTCCCCGCTTTGATCGCTACCTAGCGGAGGCTCGTCGAACCATGGTCGAACTCCCAAGCAAGGTCTACTGGATTTACTCCTAGCGGAGTAATTGCGAAGCGCAAAGCGCGCGCTACAAGCGATCTAGTGGACCTTGCTCCCAAGTTGCAAGTTCGACGAGCCTCCGACCTTGCTCGCTTGTTGATCCCGTTTCTCGTTGGCACGAAAATTAGACGATATAAACTGCGTTATGCATTTTCTGTAGAGACAAACTGGGTAATAATGGAATTATTACTACCTACCATATAATCAACAATAAACAAATAAACAATACTGCTCACTCAAGAATTGTCATGTATTATACATTATATTTAGATGCTCTCATTTTTAATAAATGTATATAAGTGAAAAAATTAATAATTATGTACAAGTTATGAATCTACAAAATTAGGGAAACGTCTTGCCCACATTTTACTGAACATAGCCGAGCTTTCAGATTACCGATGTTTTGCTATTCTGCATTTTCTATTAGTTTATGCAAGTAACTGGAGATATTAACAAGAAAGGGCGTGACAGGGTATTTTTCGGAGGGGGGGGGGGGGCTTAAGCCCTTCAGTTAGCCCCGCATGAAATGTTTGGATTTTTAACATCTTTTTCATTTAAACCGATTTTGCGATGTTAAAATAGGATATTAATTAAATGATTTGAAATATGTTAGCTAGTTAGTGTTAGTTGGTTAAATTTTAAAAATTTCCTGAAATGCAGGGGGGCAACTGCCCCCCTTTTCTCACCCCCCCTCACCGCTCGTGACGCCCATGCCGGCAAGAAATTTATGCCACTGAATTATTAGGATCATTAGGTTTGAAGACTACTTCAAACCCTATGTTAGGGTGGGTTGCTTAGGGGGAAAGTGGGAGGGGGCACATGCAGAGTACCTAAATGCTACAGTGGGCGATTTTGTAAAGTGAAAATGTATTATAGTTTTAAATGCTTCATTTCAATGTTATTATAATGTAAACCACAACACCTTGACAGTAAAATAATGTTCTTTCAGAACACGCGTGTTAATTTATTTGACAAAAATATTTGCACTATTTATACAAAACTTTGATTTGGTATTAAACATATATTTATAAACACAATAATATTTGTCAAACAGTACCAGAACTAAAACACATCATATGAAAGGTATCTCAAAGAACTAAGGCTAAAGCTCTCCCACTTGTCTTCCGTGCATGTGATCCATATAATATTATAATATGCCCAAGGAAATAGAATTCGAATTGAACTATGCTTCTCATTCTCACAATCACCTAAAATATGTTCATAAAATTTGACACAACGAACTCTAATGATTCGTTAAATTGTTGATCAACAAATCTTTAAAACAAATTGTAACAAGTTTGTGTTTTGTGCTGTGTGTTGATGGTGGATGAATGGACTTGTTGTGGGTTTTATTATTGATTATTTGTGATTGATTATGTGCTGGAGAAATGAAAATACATTTTATTTATAAATATATTGTTTATACTGGCCATTGACTTTCGGTATAAAAATAATACATCTCATATAAAACATACAATCCATTTTTATACTTAAATATTTTCTTCTATATGACGTATACTTAGTTTACTGCAGGACATTCTGTAACACAAAACAAAGGACATTGCATTAGATGAAGGTAGAATGATCCAATATTATATAGATTTTCAGGAAAATTATGCATTCGTATTTTGGAGATAGGCGAAGAGCACTTAACACTCAAAATATCTATTTCTGAAAGCACTAGAAAGTGCTAAATTATTCCATATCAATAGCAGTTTAAACTATATTATCGACAAGCCACTAAATATACACAATGTTGAACTATTTCAATAAAATATGGGAAACATACTAGTGAAATAATTTTATTTTGACAGAATAACGATGAAAACAATCAAAACACTAGCCTAGATTCCAAAAGTTCAAGATTGCTTCGAAACCGTAATCAGACAATACCGTTATGTGTAATGCACAATAATTATAAGTTTGGAAAAATCCAATAACCCGGTATTTTATGGAGGAATAAATATGCGCGTGCTAAATATGTTTAGTTTTTTTGCCACATCTCTAATAATATACAGTTTTTGATGGATTGGCTGACTTTTTTACATCACAGTGTGTTATAACTAGATTATTTTTGTTATATATTTAACAAAGGAAAAGAAAGTGGGGAAGACCAAGACTGAGGTGGGAAGAAGTGATAGCAATGGACGTGGAAAGAAGAAATGCAACTTGGGAAGAGATCAATCAGGAACGATGGTGGGAAGATAGAAAAGTATGGACAGAATTTGTAGAAAGAGCAGAGGAAGAAGAAAGTGAAGAGGAGGAGCCGGAGGAAGTTAACATGAGGGAAGCGTCAGGCATGGCCAGCCGGCTTCGATGTACCTAGGGGCCAGAATATGATGGGATTAAGTTCCTATCCCCTACCCGACTTCATTGTTGGACACAGGGAGCAGATATAAAAATTTATTAGCATTTAAATTAGTATTAAAATTCCTACTTCCTCTGTAACGTCATATTACTTAATATAGACTGTATTGTAGAAGACCCCCTACCTGCGAGTAGTATGGTCACTGGGGATCAGTGATATTATATAATTGTAATTACTGTATTCATTATCAATAAAGAATCTGAATCTGAACTGTTTGAGTGGTTTCTTCAGGGGTGTAAAGTTACTGGTGGAGAAATCTTTCAAATAGTCTCGGGGTGGCTGTCATATTACATGACAAACAAAACGTGCAACAAGTATACTCACTGCAAACCGCGCATTGAGTCTCATCCGAACCGTCCCCGCACCCGTCCTTGCCGGAGCAGACAATCGCCGTCGACCTACACCGTCCGTTGCCGCACCTGAAGGGGCAATACTGCGTCCTCCTCTTGGACCTCGCCTTGCAGGAGTCACGTGGTTCGTCGCTACCGTCGCTACACGACACGATGGCGTTGCAGAACTCGTACTCGGGGAGGCAGGTTCCGTCCGCGCACCGGAACGCGTTGGCGGGACACCTTCGGGGCAGAGATTCATGCAGATTGTAATGGTGCGTCCAGACTTGAGCATTCTTAAAACGTGTTGTAGGCTTTCGCGGCCCGAGTCAATATTAATAATACTCTTGGCTGTCGGGTGTCGCCGCGTCCATCGTTTATTGAAAACAGACGTTTCGGACTAATTACATAGTCCTTCTTCAGAGTAATGAAGAGACAGTCACTGAGAGAACCTACTCGATCCAGCTCTACCCAGCGACTGGGTAGAGCTGGGTCAGTCGCTGGGTAGAGCTGGATCTAGTAGGTTCTCTCAGTGACTGTCTCTTCATTACTCTGAAGATGAACTATGTAATTAGTCCGAAACGTCTGTTTTCAATAAACGATGGACGCGGCGACACCAGACAGCCAAGAGTATTATTAATATTTAGCATTCTTCTCCGAACGAACTGAACAAACTATGCCCCTACTAATGATGCCTCTACGTCAAAAACCACACAAAATGTTCATTTTTTAATTATATCTCAAGAATGGGCTTCGAAATCGAAAACCTGAATCAACAGCGCACTGTGGTTTCGTAAGCGTTACACACTGAATGCTCTAAGTTGTGTCGTACATTATAATCAGTATGGTTTTTATATCTAATTAATTCTTTTACTAATTATCGAATTAATAATCAAAATAACTTCGCTAATGGTTATAAATAATATTTTATTCAGTCTGTAGGGCTTACCAAAACACAGTGCGCTGTTGATTGTGTTGCAATCTTGAGATGTAATTTTAAAAAATTAAAATTTTCTGCCATTTTTGACGTAGAGGTACCCTTCGCTTTGTTTTATAAAGCCTGTTTATGTATAAATTTTGTATTTGGTAAGCCTAATACTGTGTGATACTCATGTAAAAAAAAAAAAACACTCATAAACAAACTTTGAGATATAATTGAACATTGAAAATTGTCTGCCGTTTTTGACGTAGAGGTACCCTTCTCTTGGTTTTAGAAAGCCTGTTTATGTATACATTTTGTATTTGGTAGGCCTTATACTGGTGTGATAAAAAACAAAAACCAACAAACAAACATACACATAAACACACCTTGAGATATAATTTAAAAAATGCAAAATTTCTGCCGTTTTTGACGTAGAGGTACCGGTACCCTTGCTTGGGATATAATTTAAAAAATGCAACATTTCTGCCGTTTTTGACGTAGAGGTACCGGTACCCTTGCTTTGTTTTATAAAGCCGGTTTATGTATACATTTTGTATTTGGTAGGCCTAATACTGTGTGATAAAAAAACAAAAACAAACAAACAAACATACACATAAACACACAAAGAAACAAACCTGGCGTCCCGGCACCTGGCCTCGTCACCGCCCCCCGCGCAGTCAGCGACGCCGTCACACACCGCCGCCATAGAGACGCAGTTACCGTCCCCGCAGCGGAAGGCGCCCGCTGGACAGACCCCTCCCCTCTCCTCGCACTCTTCGTCGGAGCCGTCGGCGCAGTCCTGGCGACCGTCGCACACGAAGAACCAGCTGATGGTGTTGCCCGTTGACCGGCACTGCGCATGCACAACACAAAATATATAGTTTTGTTTTAATAAATATATATATCTTGACCCCGTTTCCAACATTAATTATCGGGTAGGGGGGAGTAGCGAAGTACTCCATGTCTTGGGCTAATGTCTTCGTTGCCGGCTAGCCAGGCCTGTCACAACCACCTCCTCAAGACCTCAACCTCTTCCTCGATCACTTCTTCTGTTACCAGAGGGCTGTTTAGTAGTTCCCTCCATCTCTCACGGTTTTCCCAAAATCTTTCTGCTTCAACTTCATTCCATGATCTCCCTCTATTCTCCACACTGTATTTAAAATAAATAAATAAATAAAACAAGTTCACATTTAGAGTCTACCCACTCAGTAACGAAACTGATTTTCAGTGGGAGACTTTAATTTTTAAAGCGACTAAACCAACCCTGTAGACTCCGAACACCATCGACGAGTGAGCGATAACCAATCAAAGATCGATATTTCAAATACGAAACGTATGAGTCAGTGATTGGACAGTGCGAACACCTGCGGACAAATGTCAGAATCAACAAGGCCGATTCAGAACAATTTTGAATTTATTGAGTGCTTCGTTGCTAGGACGGCTCCAAAGTCACCAATGTAAAGGGCACAAAGAGCCATCTACTATAGCCCCCCATAACATGTGGTCTGCAATGATAAAGTCATTTCACAGCAACTTTATGGATACTAGTTGGTGTCATAGACGAGGCATTGGTCAACCCTTGTGTAACAGCTTCGTTCTTCTCGTCAACTGCTCGGCAGTCCAGGTTAGTGGAGAAACCCATATGACTGGTCAAAGTTGTACCGTCCTTTCGGATGGGAAGTAAAGCCGATGGTCCCCTTGGTACTTTTCGACAGGAGTAGGCTACGTGCCGGTAACAGATTTCCTCTCCTCCCTTTCTCATTATCATTCATCAATCATCCCTCATCAGGCTAAAGAGGGCATTGTGCCCTACACAGACCTTAATTACAATAAAATAAATAATAAATAAATATATCAGCATTCGAAAACGCCACCCAGTGATGGTTCCAACTAACTCATCTTTGATGTCAGCATCAGCAAGGTTGCTTTACCATCTTATCTTACGCAACGAATCAGAAGACCTTCGGCCCCCGTCTTATATCAAGCCACTACGGTATTGATGGACGCGTAAACTTATCCCTAAACAACTTTCGTTCTTCATAGACGACCGACTCGTGGCCAATCAGCGATCGGTATTAATAACTAAGTGACGATTGCATCGGTAAGGTTGTTTCGGAACAAGTATACTTGTTCCGAAACAACATATCACATCAGCACTTTGTAGATGTAAAACGGTTTTGCCGATCTATGATCATGTGTTTACTTTACTAAATAGAACAGTGCACTTATAACAGATCGATAAATGCATACCAGATTGACAGGTTTTGCGAGTTGACTATCAATAGCAATAGAATAGATGCAGGAGATTTACCAACAGAATTCTAGGTAGGCCTATCATGTTTTTTATAAAGTAGGAAGACTATTCATCAATCACGACCATTGACACCAACAAGGGTAGAAGAACTATAGTGATTTATCACAAGTTTTAAGAAAAAAGAAATTCAGGGAGTATACTGGAGAATCTCCCAAACTGACAAAGAAATGGAGAAAGGTAGGGAAACAGAGAGAGAGAAAGAGAGATTTTGGTTGATTGATTGATTGACTATTGGTTGATTGATTAATTAATTCAATGATTGAATGATTTTCTTCTTTATTTATGATGGGATTCGGCGGAAGAGAGAACCTCAAGGCTCAAACATGGTTTACCTGAAATGTGTACGCGTGGGTTCCTCTATTTCGGGCACTGCAAACGTCGCTCCCGTTGCCTCTAACTGCGCAGTCGCAGACCCCGTCCACGCACAACGACCCAGGGTCCACCCTAAGACACTGCAGGTCCGTGTCGCACCTCAACCCCAGACTGACGGCCACGTTGGAGTCCTCTAGGCGCGTGCGCGTTGCCGTCGTCGTGTGTGACGTCACCACGACCAACTCTTGCGACGACTGCGACGACATCAAGTCGTCGGATGACGTCACATCTTCGTTGGACGATGTAGTTGACATGTCATGTATTGAAGGTTCTTCTGAGGTCATGTCTTGTACGACCATCTCACCTTCTGATGAGGTTTGAAGGTCATCTGTCACATCTGTTCTTACTGTATCTTGCCCGGACTCTACCTGCGAAGTTGAACTCTCTATCATAGTTTGTGTAGTAGTCAAAACATTCTCTGTCGTGGTCATGTGCTCAGTCGTTACCGGTGTTTCTGAGCTTTTCTCCGAATGGTTCTCCTCATCGCCCGTCAATTGCGACACAAAGATATCTTCACTCGGTTTTGGTTTGTGCAAAACGGCGACGACATCTTTCTCTACAGGGTCTTTGCTTGTGATGACGACCATCTCAGGTACTGGTGGAGCCTCCGGTAAAGAGTTGTCGTAGAACGGCTTCGTCGAGGTGGTGAAGTACTCTGAGGTCGTCGAGTGAGTCGTGGTGGATGGTGGATAGATGTGCGTGATGACGTGGGATGACACTGTCACTTCGGGCAGCTCCACAGGTAGTTTCTTGTGGCCTGATTCAGACGGTTCCTCCACCATTGGCCGGTCGCTAGTCGGTATACAAGTGTTGCCGCGTTTCTTCTGCGCAGAGTTGCACACGCAGCGACCGAGGAGGTTGCGAATCATGAACTCGCAATGAGAGTCGGTGTCCCAGAGTAGACAGTGTGCGTTACTGTAGCACACTTCTCCGGGCTTGGCAGCTGGAATTGGAAAACACAATGTGTTAGAATGTAAACAATTCACTCTAGCATACAAACCAATATTGTGGTAGACGCTATTCATCACCTATGTAAAATTTAAAAAGTAAGTTGAAGTCGTTTTAGTGACTTAAGTCCAACGGGAAAGGGGAGGGCTGGATAACCTTCGAGCTATCACCTCCCCTCCCCATGGTAAAGTTCGGTACCAGTAGGTAATTATTTTGACGAAAAGTTTTAAAACACTAAAACACAACAATCATTGTGCATTGAAAGCCGTAATGCCCTGGCCCAGGGTTTCTCTGACAGTCGTAAGATGCGACAAAAGGGGACCTGTCCCTTTCCCCCACTGTCACATTCCACCTCCTACTTGGCCCTGCCCCCTTCCCTTTCAGGATTCCCTTATGGCGACCCCCGCGATGTGAGAATGGATCTGATTCGGAAGACGTTATAAATGACCTAAGCTGTCGAGTACGTTGTTAAACACGAAATAATCAATGACACGATTAAAAGTCGTAACAGGTTCAATATGGCATCGTATTTCAACCTATTAATACAGAAATAACAATATATAGTCGCCGTACAACATCTTCAGTAATGCTTCCGTCACGGATGGGTGAGCGGCAGCCAATCAGTGACCGTGGCTAATTCAAATACCTGCTCGGGTTGGCCGGGACCGTAAACACGTCATCGATTGGTGACGAAAGCATTACCGAAGTTGTTTTAAGAGAACTATATAAACAATAATGAGTTATAACTGGTAGTTTCTAACTGGCAATTTTACATCGGATTGTCTTTCAATACTGATAATGTTTAATGTACTGCATATCTCCTGAAGAAATCCGTAAAAGCATATTTGAAATCGTTTACTATAGTTTACAAAATTATTCGATCTACACGTTTGATCGCGGTAAACAGGTCTTCGTCTGTCTTTGTTTACCGACCGGAAAAATACTACACTTCCACTTGAAATAGTTTGCAGTCTTTGCGTTCCACACGATAGTCACATATCTTCCACAAGAACAAAGAACTGTCGCATGGTGAATGTGCATGTACGTTTTATCCGAGACTCTTTACATGCACATGATTCTAAGATACTCTCGCGTGCATTAAACTGGACCTTGCGACCCAGCCATGGGTGATCCAACTTGAAAAATGCAACAAGTTCCTTTCATGCACGATGGTTAAACGAAAGTCAACAGATTCATGGAGTTCTTTTACACACATTCGTAAATGTAGTATTCAGTTTAGTAGAGTGCACAAGCCATATTGGTCACTCCCACTGTTCCAGGTTACCAATCGAAAGTAGTATGGACCTGTTTTAATAAGATGGTAGCGAGGATGGTAAAGTCGTCTTACAATAACTTCGGTACCTAATGCTTTCGTCATCAATCAATGACGTGTTTACGGTCTCGGCCAACCCGAGCAGGTATCTGAATTAGCCACGGCCGCTGGTTGGCTGTCGCTCACCCACCCGTGACGGAAGCATTACCGAAGATGTTGTACGATGACTATAGGAACTAGAAAATAGGAAATGAAGGTGGTAAGGTAGTAGAAAATTGTGTACCATTGAACTCGGCAACTTTAGTTAGTTGTAGTTAGTTAGTATTTTGTTGTTTTACGACGTGCCTACTCGACTGCTAGGTCATAAGAATGACGTCGGCCGTATCAGATCCATTGCACATCGCCGGGGTCGTCATAAGGGAATCTAAGTAAGAGGGGGCTAAAGGGTTGAAAGGTCAAAGGGGGCGTGGGGTGTAGTGGGCGTTTGGATTACAAAACGGCCGACAAATATGTAGAACAAGAATCTGAAAGTTGGAAGAGGAAAAGTGGCGAAGGTCAAATGAGATAAAGACAAAAAAAAATATGCACGATAGCCCTCTTTTCGGGCACCGGTCACCACGGGGGGACAGTCACCTCGACCGGCGCAACAAAGCAGAATCTTGGCCGGGACCCAGGCACGTTCCAGGCAGTATAATATTATTATTAATATAATGTGACATTATTATGCGGCATGGACTGTCTAGTAGCATCATACATGTACGGGATCAAGGGTCTGTGAATGTACTGTACTTGTTGAGGACAGGTTAAACAGGAATTAAAATATCGTGCACATGTGAAGCACGGTCTTGGAATATCTTCGTGAGTAAGTGCACTGGATAGCGACGCGCGCATGCCTTTCACATGATTGTTTCCTGTGTAAAATACGTTCACTGTAGAATTTAAAAATCGAAAGTAGATTTTTTTGTTGTACTATTGAATAGTTGACGGTTTCTTGGAATTTACAAAGGGTATAAAACGACTCATGCATTTCGAGCAAGGTCAACCAGGATGACCAAAACGAGAATACGTCGATCCGATCTCAGAGATGATATATATATTTCTTAGATGTGGTTTTTTATTTGTTTTTGTATGTCTTGAAAAGGACGACTCTACATTCGTTGAAACGTTGACAATTATTTTATGAAAATAAACGTTGGATATATTAGGCTATAAATGCCAAAATTTGGGAAATTAGTAATTATACGAACGTCGTTTTGATTAGAATATCAATATTATTCAATTTTGACATCGCGCACTTTTGATGATAATAATTTGTATTTGCGAAGGGGAGGGGGGGGGGGGGGGGGGCACAGTGTTAATTGTGAGCTAGTCGCTTATCGAGCCGTATCAGCTCAGGGTAATAATATACTAATAGGGAAATAGTCTCAGTAGTCTGGCCGTCACGAACCGAAGGCAAATATGCTGTGCTATGTTGTAAATATACACGTAGAGGTAAAAAACGGTTTTTAAGAAATATAAAAAAAAAACTACAAAGTCAGTATACTATCAAGATATCCGTCTATATATAGAAGCAAATAATTAAAAATCGCTATTATTTTGCTCTTATAAATTATGAAAAAGTATTTCAGTATTTTATTTTTTACTATTAAACGGCGAACAATTAACTAATCAAAACTAATCTATGATGTACTTGACTAAACATTGATAGTGTTTGACTTTATTTACTGTTACGAAACTAGTGAAAACAACATAAACTAGTGAAAACAACATATAAGAAATAATAATAATATACTGTTACAAAGGATAGTGCTGTAGAACGCGTTCCGTTGATTGTATTAACACTCATTACTAATTATCTTCCAAGGTGCTTATAATTAGTTTTGTAATTAGTTTGTATGCATTTTTACTGAATCCCATATTATAGGCTACTGTAATCGTAGCGGGTTTTATTCATTGTAGGTTGTGAACGAACGATAACATTATATTCGAAACAGGTTTGAATGAATACATCTTTCTACATTCTACTCAAGACTCTGGTTCATTATGGTTTGTTATTTACAAAACATTCCCTACCCACAAGTAAGTCGAACGAATGAAACACAGTTATGAAAATATACGTGGTAATTGTTGCTATACTAACATAGGTTTCTCTACATTTGACAAAACACAACAAAACAGAAAAAAATAATATCGAAAACGCGAGCATAATATTTCCGATTTCTATTCATTTTTAGTTCACTTCAAGAATGCACGCAACTATTTTGAATATAAATAACTCAATCGAATATATACTAATAATTATACATCGTCATATAAACGGAAATTTCGCCTGATGATGATTTTGCTTCTCAAAGGTACAAACAACTCTAAATACAGCAAATACGGGAAAGAAAAATTATTAAACTTTATTTTAACATGAATTGAACTATCTGGTTTAAAAAAAAATACGTTATTATGTTGTGCAGATAAAATGCCAATCGTTTTAGTTTAGGCACTTTCATTGAATTTAAACAAAAACAGTGTGTGCAATTATTTTTCCTGTTTTGTGTGGTATATAATATATTTCTAGATATGCTCGAAACGAATTTATTAAAATTTATTTATTTAATTTATTTATTGAATTTTTTTAA
Source organism: Isoperla grammatica (assembly GCA_945910005.1). NCBI lineage: Eukaryota > Metazoa > Arthropoda > Insecta > Plecoptera > Perlodidae > Isoperla > Isoperla grammatica. Next base: position 128,237,547 of record OX246737.1, read on the forward strand.
ATTTTTGTATTTATTTTTTTATAGAATTTATTTTTTAAACTTCAAATTAAATGATTAAATGTGTATGAGGGCTCAATTTGGTCGGCGAACCGGAACCGGAATGCAGCGTGTCTGACTACACAACCGTGCACGCTGTTGGTGATTTACGCCAAGTTTACCGGTTATGCAGTTGCCTCTATTGCATGATACACGACACTAGCGAGTAGGCTAATTAAGTGAAGGTCATTATCTAGGTGTGCGATTCTCTTCCTGACCCATGAGAGTAGCATAACCCAGTAACAAGCTCTCGTGTCAACCAACTCTAACTATAATAAGCTCTTTGACCTTCCTCAACACGGTATGAGCACCCAGTATCTCCGACAACAAGATCTTTGACCTGGTCTTGCCTTTCCTCGTATCAGTGTGTCAACCAACTCTAACTATAATAAGCTCTTTGACCTTCGTCAACACAGTAGCTCCAACAACCTACCCTAAGAAGCTCTTTGACCTGGTCGTCCCTTTTCCTCGTATCGGTATCTCTTGCCAACCAACTCGAACTAAGCTCTTTGACCTTCCTCAACTCAGTGTATCACTTCAGTCACTAATCTTGCATTCTTCTTTTTCCTCGGTATCTCTGTCAACCAACTCCAACAAGCTCTTTGACTTTGCTCAAATTAATGTATCACCTGTTGCCTTCCCTTTCCTCAGTATCTCTGGCAACAGTTACTCAGCACTTTTACTATTACGTTGGGGCTGTAGTATAATTATATGTGCACTCATCACTTACGTTTTAAGCAGGTATGTCTCCTGAACTGCAGGAAGCCTACGTCACACCCGCAGGAGCCTTCTATGCACACACTGTTGGCTGTTTTCAGGGAGCACTGCTGGTCCACGAGGCAGTCGAAACCCAGAAGGGTTGCTGGAACAGGAAGACAAACTGTCAATGATCGATCTCCGCTCTGGATTAACACTGGTGCGGTCTTTAGTCCTTGGATTCGCACACAAGATAAAAAGATATAAAAGTACCAATGCCAAATTCACATTATATATGTACTAATTACCAAGAAACATAAAGCCCAACTATATTATACATACAGTTGTCATGTAGCTATATTAAATCTGTTATAAAATGGGTAACATAAAACTAGGAACAAATTTGGAACAAATCAGGAATCAATTTTTCATATGAATGCCTTCTGGCAATTATGACTAAAGGGCTTTTCCAATTCCATGGCTTTCCTCAGTCATAGAACGAATGCTGGGATTGTGCAACAATAACTTACAGGTCTCAAACGTTCCTTCCTAAGTATCCAAATATTAAAAAAATATACAAATTTACCTGACGAGGAGCCCATTAGGTAAAATTTGAATGGTTTTAGAGTTATTCATTGAAAGCAAAACTATTCCAAAAAGCTGTACAAGCTTTTAATTTTGTAATGTAAAGTAAAAAAGATTATATAGAAACGAAACACAGGACACAAATACCCCCCACTGAAAACCAGTTGTAGGAGGGTTGAAAATGAATAAAATGTTTTGTGAATTTTTAATTTACACATTGTGCAATACAATAATCGACATATTATCTAAGATTTAATTCAATCATAATAATTACATTTTATAGGTTCAACTCTATTTTATATTGACGATCATAAAGGTCGTTATTATTGCTATTCAATTGTTATACAGAGCAAACAGGTATTTCTAAAGTATTTTGCAGTGCGATAGTGTGTGCGTGAGCATGTGCGTACATTCTAGGCACGTAGTCTCATTGAATGCTGCGTGGTACGGCTGACAGGAACACCGTTCTTCGAAACACCGGCTGTTTATTGTCACGTCCGTTTGACACTCGATGTCGCTGTTGCATTTCGATCCGAGGAGCATCGAACCCGATACCAGAGAAGATGCGGTCAGAATCTGTAATCAACAGGTAGCTGATAATGTCACTGACCGCTTCACACTATAGTTGCAACGTTTATGGAGGGAGCGGCAGCGTTTGTACACTATGCAGGAAGCTAATCGAGACGATGAGGGTAGGTTATACGATACCTACCATGCGACCGGTGTTGGGATGTTATGTAGAGATAGACCAATATTAGTATAGTTGTCCCAACGAAAGTATTCTGATGCATACGACACAGCCGAGTCCAAGGTGACAACTTAATTTTCTACCTCGCTAATTCCTACCATCTAATCTTAACATGTCCATTGGGCATTGGGGATAATTTAAAACCTTCCGTTGGTTACCTGTAACGTTGGGTGTGGCCAAACCGCCTGTGCACTCAACTAAGCCGAATAATGCAATTACGAATGTGTGAAAGAACGCCAGGTATCTGTTGATTTTCTTTCAATTGACGCGGTTGAAAGGGGCAGTAGACAATGACCAGAGATCGGTATGCGAATACTTTCGTTGAGACTAGTATATGCGCTGTACAGTGGATGAAAAGACTGACTGAAAATATGAAGGAGCTCTTTCGTTGAACAACCATTAAAAATTCTAAAGGAAAATATAGAAAAAAACACTAATAGCAATTCAAGACTGTTTATCAATTAAAAACACTAAAATAAAATTCAAAAACATTAATATTATTTAAAAACAAAACGGTAGGGAGAGAGAGAAAGTGAAAGAGGAAAAGAATGTAAGAGAAGGATGTCGAACCGAGCGATCTATCCGCACAGTCATTGTAACAATAAATTAGGAAAGTACACTTATATTTGTTAGTTTAGTTTTAGTTTTGCTCTGTATGAAATGTGTGTGCAGGGGGGGGGGGGGCGTTTCTCCCAACAGAATACCAACAGACGCGTTGAGTACAGCTGTAATCCACTCAAAACTCGTAAAACTCGACTATATCGAATCCAGTAGTGTTTTTTTGTGACGATGATATATTTTGCTTTAGCGCCTCATCTCACAGTTTGGCAACACTGTTATCGGACCTATGATTGTGTGACAATATATACGACGATTATAAAACGCCACATGACATCCAAGCAAAAGCCAGGGTTCGAACTTGGAACTACAGTTAGCGCAGAATCTGAAGTGTGCTGGACCAATACTCAATCGATCACTGATACAGTTATCAAGCTGGCTGTTAATTGTGTTCTGTTAACATTTTCATTTTTAGATAAACTGTCTCTTGTATAGTGTGTACACAATACATATTATCTTCCTCTTTGCTGTCACTAATGTCATCAATAAAACTGTTGGCCAGATCAAACTATGCGAGGGATGAAAGCTTGTGATTAAGTGAAATATGAAGACTGATCCTGTCAACTCTCCAGGGAATGGCAAGGGTGGAAATCTAAATGAAATTAATTCAAATAATATTATTCAATTCTCGTAGCAATTCAGTGCTAATCTATAACTTAAAATGCACCCCATGAGAATGGATTTAGAGCACCATATTCTTTCCCGTTTAGGGAGTTTTTTTTTTTTTTTTTTTTTTTTTTACTGGCGCAGATTTCTCCCCCTCGCAATATTTTACCATAAGGCGTATATTTCAGGGAGGGGAGAAGTTATCCCTCACTTCACTTCCATAACAGAAGCGTGCGCAGAAGTCTTGCTTGCTGGAAACAATAACCAGGAATACATAGATAACCTGGAAGTGACAGACCTAAGAAATTAATGTCAAAGACTGGAAAATATGTTCCTGTTACTGAACAAAATATACAACATAATAATTCACGTTTACATTTTTTATTCTTATCGCTTCTATTTTGTTATTGATTATATGAGTGAATGAAATCTCCCAATGGTTTTTGTTGTCTCCGGAATTATCAGTATTTTGCTGCTGTTCCCAACTTTGTGAGCACGAGAATGAATGAGTGGTTAGACTAGAAATACAAATTTACTTTTTATTCTTTTATTTATTTATGATAGTTTAATGAGTCTATGTCAATTATGAATAGGAGAGATTCGAACCCACGTCCCTTGGCTTTTAAAGGCTTGGATCAGCAGCTCTATAGGCTGAAACTTGAGTCGCCGGGAATAAAGTGTTGTGCTGCATAGGCACGTTTTGAGGAGGAATAATTAGAATCTTGCATGTTTTATCACTACGGAAGTTGCAGTCAGTGTTAGAAGTGTGTAATTCATTACCTTAGAGCGGAAAAGAGGGGGGAGGGGGTAATGTTTACATGCTACCATAAAAACCTATTAGTCAGCTTGTAATACAACTCATTCACATGGGAACTATAGTCTCGATTGGTCTCGCTGTTTGCTTCAGAACGTTGACCCCCCCCCCCAAACAAAAACAACCAATAAAGAGTACTTTTAGAAGTTCTTATATAATCGTTTTTTTAACTGTATAATATTTTACGTGGGCGTAGGTCTGCTTTCAAATTCCTGGAAACAGCGAAAAATACACTTATATGCTGTCCATAAAATATGATGCCACACAATTCTTAATCAAACCAGATCCCTTTCGCCCTTTCTGGTCACAGTTAGTCACAAAATGATGTGACCCCCCCCCCCTCCCTTTATTTAATGTCACAAAAATTAAAAGTCTCTTCCCCCCTTACAAAATAAGACATAATGAAAAACGCAGGAAATGGAGCAGTATTTGAGAAATAACTGTTTTTTTCTGAAAGTTATTAGATGAATTATTAATGACGATAACAATTTGACATATCTTCTTACTGAATAAAAAGTGTGTAGTGGAAGTGAAGATGTCACATGAAACAACATAGCCCTCTTCCTCACCCACCTGTAACACACTGTCACTTTGTAACAACATGTTGACCCCAACATACACAACCATGCACTAAGCAAGTTAATCTAAAAAAATCATTACGGAATAAGAGTTTATAATGTAAACATTTTCAGAATATTTATAAACAAGAAGTAAATTTTGTTTACTATTCTCATTATTGCAGATGCGGATATGCGTTCGCAGGTGGCTTGCAGGTGCCGTGCAGGTGCGGGCGATGACTGGACACTGCAGGGGACAGCTATGCAAACATTCATATTTGCTCAACGTGCTAAGTCAACATGAAATTCTTTTATAATGTATTCATGAGGTGATGGGAAAATCTTGTTGTAGCTAAAAGCATACGCGCAATTATCTCATTTAAGAATTGCTTATCTTATTCTTAGATACTCTTTCAGACAAATAGGGCTTCAACCTGTTGTAGGTGAGAAATAATGTGCAAGGTAGATTTAAAAAGACTTGCTTGCTTACCTAGTTTCCATATATTCAAGGTTAAGAAGTCAGATAACTTTGAACTGTTACGAAAACTAAGTAAACATAAAGGATTTCCCTTAGTTCAACGGCACAACAGAGGTCAATGAAGTGAAATATCAGGGGTCAACCAGAAAATGTACGGTTGTAAGTTTTGAAGTGGATTAAACAGATGCAGAAAACAGCTTCTGTCTTGCTTATGTCATCCTCTTGGTCATATTTACATACTTTGCCGGGCTTGTGTGCGATTGAAATACCGTTGCGCATCGTCTCGATTAGAAGAACTAACATCAGGAACAACATAGTTGCCTGCTAAATGCTACTAACACTTCATATTAGATTATTATTTTCCAGCAATATATCAATCATGTCATCTGTCGTTTTACCGTTTTCAAATACACCGTTGCCAAAATATTATAATAATATAAAGCCCAAATATCATCATCATTATTAAAAATTAGTTCAGCCCTGTATACTTTTTTTTTAATTAGTGGAACAATGCATTTAAATTACCAACAATAACACAATTATTTCAACAATCTATGATAATCAAACTAAGGTAGTACATAGCACACGTATTTTACAAGGATCAAGTAAAATAAATTTGCATTTATAGTCTACCCACTCAGTTACAGAAATGATTCTTTGAAGTAGACACACTATTCTGAAAGAACAGTTCCATATTTCACAACGACGTATTTCAAAGTTAGGTCATCGCTCTTAGGCCTTGCCCGAGATTTCGGTTTTGCGTCTCACCGTTATTGGAGTGGAACCTGACATTGTGAGAACCTAGCACTGACCTACGACGAAACAAAGAACATGAAGGCTACGCTACGCGGGTTCTATCAATTGATCTTGAATTTGCTTTTTGTGTGGAATCTTTACCACAGTGGTTTTGTTTCGGTCACTCATTTTCCAGTTTCCGGTTAGATATGACTGTGCAACACGTGAGACGTGGTTGTGCAATGTTTTACTAGAAGTTCTGTACTAACCGTGCGTTTCATTATCAAGGGGAAAACTATCCAATAATTTTAAAGTGGTGAATATATTGCAAATGTTCATAGTGGCACGTGCCTATAAAGGATTTATCAATTAGCGTTGCTAGTGGGGAAGGGGGGAGGGGGGGGGGGGGGATGTCAGTATACGACTCTTAGTGGAATTTTGTTTTAAATTCTTTTAGTTAAAACTGATGTGCTATACCGAGGAGAATATTACAATATCTAATATGGATTCAATTCCATCACTTCTTGGCTTAGGAATAAGAAAACGGTGACTTTGGAGCCGTCCTAGCAACGAAGGACTCAATAAATTCAAAGTTGTTCTGGATCGGCTTTGTTGATTCTGGCATCTGTCCGCAGGTGTTCGCACTGTTCAATCACTGGTGTTTCACATTTGAAGTAAAGATCTTTGATTGGTTATCGCTCACTCGTCGATGATGTTCGGAGCCTGCAAGGTTGGTTCAGTCGCTTTAAAATTAAAGTCCCCCACTGAAAATCGGTCTTGTTACTGAGTGGGTATATACTATAAATGTGATTTGTTTTTTTAATTGTATTATTTATTTAATATCAAATCAAATTATTAATATGTGATCTTATTTTTTGATTCGGGATGTCATATACATATTGAAAAAATCAATTTCATGATTTTCATCGAAACTGTTTGTGTTGAATAGGCGGATAGACGGTTCCAACTAATCAAAGTCAATTCATAAAATAAAAGACACAGTATTGTTGATAAAATAATTGTTACTGCTTTTGAAATGTTCAAATCTGACTTCAAAGATCTAAAGCAAGAATAGTGACCGAAACTCACATGTTGGTTTAATTGTATCACATGTGAAACTGAAACTGAGTTTCAACGGACAAACACACAAGGAGATGAGATGAGTGTTGACAGACAAACGTTTTAGAGGAAGTTGTGAGACTACATGCACGAACATTGTTGAACATTTCCTAGTAGCTAACAAACCGTAACAGGAAACTGTCCACAGGCTGTCGTCGGCAGAGGAATGACAACCGTGGTGTTTAGAGACTCTGAGAGTGTCTAAAAGAGCTAAATGTTTTGGTCTTTATTTAAAAAATACAAATAACACAAAGAGATTGCGAATAAGTCCGAAATGATCGAATAGGCCCGTAAGAGAAAAGAACCCCTTTTTTAAACAATCCGACCCTGATAAGGAGTGTAGGTTGCACCTCGGGGTCGAAAAGTCCCCAGCAAGGGCTCGTTGAAATCTGAATGTTTACCAAGCCTGCTCGAGGGGATTACAGGGCATCTCTACTCAATCACATGACAGACTGCAATGCAATGCCGATACCAATATACTTGCTTCTGCAGCAATATGTCCCTCCTTAGGGTACCAAATTTTAACACATTGTTTTAGGGTCAGTTCTAGTAATCTTTGGTTCTACGTACTAGAAAGCAGGGCCTATATTATTGTGCAGTTGGACACATTTTGCGAAGTTTGGAATATCACTTGTGCAGTAGGAAATCTCGATTTGTGCAGTTGATAAATACTTCCAAAGCCAGGATTTAGAATGTGAGTTTTCATTTCAAATGGTATTACTAACATCTTACCGTATTTGTGTGTGTTTGTCAGAAAACTAAAAATAACACTTAAATTTAAAGTATTAATTTATGCTAGTTAACAACCATCATCGGATTAGGTATGTTTTTTAATTTGAAATCTAGTTTGTGCAGTTGGAGGCTCTGCCAGAATGTCCAACGAGGGAACAATTCAAGGTAAAAACCGACCCCGAACCTTCTGAAACGAAGCTCTGCCCCACCAGAGAGTTATTAGTTCGCATATTAACTTTCAGAACTGAACAACGCACATGTAAATCTAAGCCAACGTGTTAAAATGGCAACACCTTAATTTGACAATCAACCCATCAACCGTGTACAAATAAATATTATAAATTACTTACCAACGAAACAATTGGCAATACCTCAGCAGTCTTCATGGTTCTCAAATAATGTCGATATCACTTTGTTACCTCGTGTTTGTCTGGCGTCTGCGATCGAGCGTCGGATGTGATCGACCGTCGACGACGTCGAACAGACAGACAGACAGACAGACAGATAGACAGACGGACAGCGCGTGGTGAGGGTGAGTGCGAAACACTCAAGAGGATATTGCAGACTGACTCATGTAGCCATTGTACGCTTCCCTAAAAGCCGGTCTGCGTTCCTATTGGTCGATCGTACTTATACCGAGTGAGTTCATTGTCGTGAATGAATGTCCGCGGCGAATGTCTACGTCACAGGGGTTTGGGTTTCGGTTGGATGGACAAACAATGGCAACGTTACTTTTCTATGATTGAGATGAGAGTAGTGTTGCATACGTAATGTAGTGATTGCGTATCGATGATCCGTGACGAGTGCGCCGGCTTCTGCACGAGGCTTGAAGTCTACCGGGGAGGTCATCAGCACTGGTCGACCGGAAGGAAGAAGAAGCGGCGTCGCTTGTCGCGTATATACGTACCCGCTCCATTGCCGAACCATTACATGGAGTGCTAAGTTATTATAAATCCATGACCGAACAACGCGGCGGGTGTGACAAACACAAGTGACAAGCGAGGGTTATGTCTCGTGTTTTGGCGACGAACGGTGCTGCTTACCGAGAAGATGAGAAATATACATGACATGAAGAAATATACCACAGACACACATCCATGCCCAAGATAGTATGAGTTTATCGACAACGGCTGACTACGCCGGTATCGAAGGTGAAGACGAAGGAAGAAAAATACAAATAGAAATTAAATTTAAAATTGTGAATACAAATTATCTGATTAGCTGATTAGCTGATTTTCTAGTGGCGCCATTTTAATTTATGGTGATTTGTGAATTTCGTGATTTAGCAATACATACTCCTTCATTCAGTATTTCAGTATTTCAGTATTTTTATTGACGTGATACGTACATTCATGATAATTACGTTACATATTGTGGTTGAACGTATAACAATATAACAATTGATGGTATATAAAGTGTAAAATGTTTCAAACGTACAATTTGCACAACCATTATTTTTAACATTAAGGTGCATACATAAGTCACAAGACTTGAGAAAAATTGAATTGATACCTCTTGTACAGCTCCTTGATCAAATGATCACGGACACCCTGCGTGGCCCGAGAGTGCTTATACGCATAATAAAGCCAAGACTTGAATACTAACCGAAAAAACAACAACATGGATTTAAATACCAACAGAAAAACAACAACATAGTAATCGCATCAAATCACGACCAGGGACACAGCTCTCATTAGTATTTATATAATTAGGAAACACTTTCATCAAAATAACATTCATATAATTAAATTTGCTGATGATACACAAAATGTATACACATATTTACATGGATTTGTTTACATCATACAACACCGGTAATTATTGCAAATTACATGTGTGCATTTCACAACCCATGACTGACTTCATTCATTGAAAGCCGCATTAACAACAACAACAGCACAACAATGTATTCCGCTTATCATGCTCTCCCGCCAAGAAGAAGGTGAATAACTCAATGGAACTATTTGAAGGTTGCTACTATTCATAGGTTGCACGTACGTCACATCTTTGCGCGTGGCGGCCACTAAGTTCTTTAAAATTAAGTCTGTTTTTGATATAAAATCAGTATGTGCGGTATTTTTTAATTTTGTATTACTTATGTTTACTTTTAAAATTGTAAATTAGGTTTATTTATTAAATTCGAATAGTTTTTGCCTATGATCTAGGATTGGTCCTCATCAATTGTGTCGCAATCATGGCCGCTGTGACGTCACGTGGGAACTATGAATACTTTATATCATCTCTTCAAGGGATGATGAAATAATATGTGACTGAATGGTTCGTAAACCTCCTCCCCCTCACTTTAGCACAAATTTTGAAACTTTACCAGCATTTATTGCTCAATTAGTGCTACAAGTATGCAATATCACAATATGGTGCTCACATAGTTCAACTCACGTTACGTTCATAGTTTACGACTGAGAAAACCTTGGTTAAAAACCTTCACTCAGGATTGCCGGTGGTCGGAATCGAATCAGCAACCTCTCGAGTCAGAGTCTCGCATCTTACCTCTGAGCCACCTCTATCGGTTTGCCTTTACTTGATCACAATACTTCACAGGCAATGTATTTTATACGTAGTCTGAGGTGATACTGCAGCCATTATCCTCCCATTGAACTTTGATACTATATAAAAAAACACACCCAGATCACACTTTCTAATAAATATTGTTTTCCTGGAGTCTGTCATGTGACTGATAAGTATTGGACGTACGTAAGAGGGATTCAACATATAAATAAATTCACAACTTGCTACCTTAGACCATTTAAAGGCGGTGGACAGAGTGCACGCCTTTATCTGCCATTGCAGCGATTGAAGCCGAGCTGAGAACAAAATGAGTGAGAGATGCTTGCTACATACACAGAAACATCATAATTCAATCGATCCAAGTGTCCCCCCTCCCTCATACTTCATTCAAACTCTATTTGAAATTCAAAGGATGCGTCAGGAAGATGTCACGTCTGTGTGTGTGGAGGGGGGGGGGGGAGGGGGGATATCGTGACCAACCGACCGCAAAAACATACAGGCGCACACAAAACAACCCAACATCCATTATGCATGTTGTTCTTACACATTTTATTAACGTTGACGTTTTTTTTTTTTTTTGCCAGACATGCAGTTTCAATATTTTCAAAGTGGAGCCTAACTGATTCCAAGTGACAATGTATCAATAATTTCAAACGACATGTTGCGTTTTAAGTCGTCATGGCAAAACGCAGTAGTGCCGTGGTTGACCACGATCCAACGATATCTTTCCTGGTATTGTCAAAAAGGACATTTCACACTTGCAATTAATTTTATGTAATTACTCGCAAGTTTAAAACATAGTATGTGAGAGATGGCATGGTATAGCATAGTGTAAAAGGACTGGAACAGTGAGGAGGAGACTTGAATGTGGAGGAAAGGGAAGAGTGGTGGAAGACAGAAGAAAGTGAAGAAAATATACAAAAATATGGCAAATGAAGAACTACAATTTCTGTAAGGATAGCATTAAAAGTTACCATCTCTTGAGCAGCTATAGTGTGCTCCCTATCTAGTGCACAATATAGTACGTGTGAGTGGTGGGAAAGGAATGGGGGAGGATGACGGTAGGTACCTATTGACAGCAGGCACCAATAAAGAATAAATTTGTATTTATATTCGGCCCACTCAGTAACAAGAAATGATATTCAGTGAGAGGCATTTATACCATTTATTCTGTGCTTCGTTGCTATGGCGGCTCTGAATTACATAAGCATTACATTATCTTCTTTATGTGAAACACACATGGATCTAGGTTTTTTAACGACTGACAAAAGTAGACCTACCACGCAAATATCTCTCTCTAACCTCCCTTTGCAGTTGTACCGTGCTCAAAGCCATGTGCCATGTACCGTAGACGATAGTTCGATGTTCGGCCACTTGAGGTCAGCCTGTATCATTAATGTGGAAACTGCCGGCAGAGAGTTACCTATGTTACCGGCAGAGACCCTCAGCAAGCGAGGCTCTCATTCGGGCTGTTGTGGTCGTAGGTTCGATCCCCGTTATCAGCAATCCATATTGAAGGTCACAAATCTTTAAGGGTTCTCGGGCATTCCTTCCCAACTAGACCAAATACTGAAATATCTAGTTATAGTCAACTGAAGAAGGACATGAGTTGCCCCAATAACAATAATTTTTCGTAGGAAACCTCCCAGGAACAATCCATGTCCCTCTTCCGGTGACTAACTATAGGTGTTGCGGCATTTGGAATAGTCGGGAAGCAGTACCCGAGGGCTCAGATAGTATGACTCAATCTTTGTCTTCGCCTTGTGTGTAACTGAGAAAAACCTCGGGAAAAACAGTGTTGAATTCAGCTATGATCCCGGGGGGGGGGGGGGGGGGGGGGGGGCAAAGCCCTCTCGGGAATTGTCATTCGCCCCCCCAGGAATAAATTAGCTACATGCTCTATATATTACTTAATTTTGAAATGGAATGGAAATATTTCTATGAAGGTTTAATAAGTAAATAGTTTTTTGTGTGTTGTATCAGAACACTTGACAGTTTATTAGTAAAAGTAATGTAGAATAAGTGGTGGTTTTGACCATTTGTCCCCCCCCCCCTTTATTCGATGTCTACACCCCCGGGATTTGAAATAGCAGCCCGGGGACAAAACTCTGAATTCGACACTGGGGGAAAACCTTCATTCAGGACTGCCGGTCGCCGGAATGGAACCGGCGACCTCTCGAGTCTCGCATCTTACCACTGAGCCGACTACATCGGTTGAGTACAGGCGAACGAAGCTATTATCTTTGTCTGTCTGTCTGTCTGCCGTCCATCAAGAGCCACAAAACGTCCGAATTACGAACTCCCCTGCAACGCAATTATGTGTTATTGTTCCGAGAGATTCAATGTCGGAAGCTACAAGAATCGCCGACCGTCTCGGTGACTGAATTAAAACAATGCCGGCCCCGGGAATCGATTCTCTGACCTCCGGAGTATAACTTCAGCCTTCGGGGAGCTATTTATGGCATTGGATGGATCGTGGGTCAACAAGGTTAATTTGTAATGAAAACGAGAGACATCGAAAGTTCGTCATTATGTTGCACCATTATTAACCGGCTCTTAATGATATCGTGGGACACTGGATTTGGGTAAACAAGTCATTCTGGGGTATTTGGAAGAGTGATATAAGTCTCATTTATAACTTACTATACACTTGTGGTAATGTAACACGATATTCTTTGAGTGTTTTTCAGTTTGGTATTATGTTTAATATAAAATGTAAATGTAATTATATGCTAGCTTGTATGTTGTTGTGAAAAAATGGCAGACCTAGGCTGGACCGTATATTATGTCAAGTAAAATTATTAAGTGCCGTATATTGTTAGTCACATTATTTATTATATTGTAACTGTAGATTGTGGAAGTACGAAGTAATTTTTTGCTCAAATATGATAATCTAATTTATACGGTTTTTTAAGGTCTTTCAGTTCTGAACAATTTGTACAAAGTAACTTATACCGCTTTTCCGAAATGCGGTACCACAGCACTTACAGGTCGATAACAAGAGGTTTGAATATTTGAACACAATAGAGGTAAAATGAACGTCAAACCTCCCCCCCCCCACTTTGTGACTCCCCCTCCTCCTTCCCTTGCCTTACATTAACGTATTCCCGAAGACCAGGTGACTAACAGAATAGTCATCGACCTCTTCCCCAACCTATAAACGCCATCTTCCCCCTTGCACCCTTCGAGCACGAACAATCCTTCGGACCCCCCCCCCCCCTCTTACAACTCTTCGGTTATCTTAGACTGGCACAAAACAAATTTTTATGTTCTTGTGTACTGTACATGTCGAAGAAAAAAGGCGAGTTTTTAAAATATTGCATTTTTTTAAAAGAATTACCGTGATTTTTTTTTTTTTTATTTATTTATTAGTAATAATAGCATATAAAATACATGTTAGATACATATAGTTAGATAATTTTTAAAGGTTTGAAGTATAAGTGTTGCCACTTGTGTATAAAATTACTGTTACACGTTACATTCTAATAATTAATTGTGTGTATGTTATGGGAGCCCTAATAAGGTACAACAAACAATGTCATATCAATAGATGACACAGCAATACAATTACATTACATCACGTAGAAGCAGACAATACTAACAACACTTCAAGCTTCCATGTTGTTATGTGCAATAAATACTGTTATGCGCATCCAATCAATTACCGTACCAAATAAGGTTTGCTTAGAGCCAGTTTATTATTAATTATTTTACGAAATATATAAATAACAAAACGCTTCCTGCGTAAGCTAATCAAAACCACGTATGTAGACGGAAATGTTATGTTATCTTCACAGAACGGAAGAACAATGCCATTCGAATGCACGAGGCCATCCGATCTACATCGGAGTGTTCGGAGGAATCTCAGTCGTGTTCGAGTTTCCATCGCGGCCGCCTGCTAGCTCAGAGGGTAAGTTCCTTCTTGGTACGCGGTTATGGGTTCGGTTCCCGCCAGTGTTGAATTCAGTTGTCATTAGCCCCCCCGGGAATAAATTGGCTACAAGCTCTATTACTTAATTACTTAATTTTGACACGGAAATATTGCTTTGAAGGTTTAATTAAAAGTAATAATGTTTTCTGTTTGTGTCACGCAAGTAAGTGACCAGAAAGTTGAAACATGCAGAAAAAAGCAGAGAAGGCCTTGCCTTATCTAAACTCTGCCACTTCTCAAATTCAACTAGACATCACGTGGCCAGCTGTGAGTAAACATGTCAACATAGAATACTTACACTTTCATATTTCTTGAACATAAATTTTTGTGAAAATAGTATTTTAAGAAGCTAGTATTTTTGTATCAGAACACTTCACACTATTAGTAACAATAATGAGGAAGAAGTGGTAGCTAAAAACTTGCACCCCCCCCCCCCCCCCCCCCCCCCACCCTTTATACGATGTCTACACCCCCAGGATTTGGAATAGGACCCCCCCGGGAACAAAATTCAGAATTCAACACTGGTTCCCGCCATCGACAATAATTATGGAAGGGGTACCTCACAATGTTTAACTGCGAAGTTTATCGTTTTTTTTTTTATTGATAACGAACACGCTTCAAGATAATGGAAACGTGCTTCATACCCAAGATATGCTTTTGATCAGCTAAAAATTAATGTAAAGACTTTTCAAGCATTTAATTCTTTCTATTGTTACTTCAATTTAAATACTTTACAATTAATGAATCACTGACGTAACAATCGTAATATTTGAAGGTTTATAATTTCAATTGTTTAACTAATTCCGATAGATATGAATTTTTAAAAAACGTTAATTTGACGAGTGTGGCCCCAAATTAGTTTCACTGTAAAAACTGCGCAAAATTCACGTTTAAAACGAAACACAATAAAAGTGTTAAATGCCCGAATTATGGTTCCGCAAGAATTAAACCACTAAATTCAAAGTGTTTCAAATATTTGTATCGTTACTATAGGTAATTAATTAACTTCTTAATTGTAATGATTTAACATTCATAATAACATCCGCAATTATTCAAATATACCTATTTGTCATTTTTAAATCTAGTTTTTAGTTCTTACGCAACCACAATTCTAGTGTTCTAAAGATAATACTAAAAAACAACATAATTTCGCGCGGTTTTGTAGTGCTCTACCATTTACCGTTAACGTCTCGTATTTTGGCAACGATGATGATGTGTGTGAGTGATAATTCAGAAGAAAACAACATCCTACATGACTCATTGTAAAAGTCAGATAGGAGCGGACGGACGGACCACGGTTTACTAGATGATCGACCGCGGCAACTATACGAGCAAGTTGTAAATTTTGAAATCCTGTTGTTTAGTTCTTTTCTTACGAAACCATATCAGGGTTATTGATCACATTTCCTTGCGACGTCTTATATAGAATCATCTAATCAGTCGCCTCGTACGACAGGCAGGCTTCAGGTGCTAGCGGAGTGCCATGAAGATAAAAATAAATGTTATCGCGGAATATTCGATTTTTTTTAGATGATCATGAATGTTATAAAACACTGGTAAAGGCTGGTCCGCACAGATTTTGAAGACACAATGCATAAGGTTTTAAGACGTTGTTTTAAAAACAACAATGAAAACAACGTCTTAAAACTAAAACTTTGTGTGAGCGCCAGTACGTGTTTCCTATGATCCAACTTTACCACTACGCGTGAAACCTTAAATCGTATGTCTTAAAAATCTGTGTGGACCAGCCTTGAAAAACAAAACGTTTAACAATAGAATTATGTATGACCATTAATTCTAAAAATATATATAATTATATGCCACCATAATTTTAGATTCATTTGTGTTTTGTTTTCACCGTTTATAGTTTCGGTTGGTATTGAAGATGATGATGATTACGGTGCTAACAAAGATTAGGCGCTAACTTGATAGATTGTGTTAAACGTACCTTATGGCTTTGTACGGATAGAGGTGGCTCAGCGGTAACACGAGATGGTCTAATGCTGGAGGTGCCGGTTCGATACCAGACAACAGAAAATCCTGACTGATGGCTTTTTCCGAGGCTTTCCTCAGTCATAGGGACAATTCTGGGATAGTCGGGTAAGGAGTAATGAGTGACTGACATGACAGCATCACTTGGGCCTCCGCCTACCTAGGCCGTCTATAGCATCCCTGACGTATTCACCCCTTTTCTTCCTTTGTCCCGCTAACATCTCTTCTTCAATATCTTCTTCCTCTTCCTTATCTTCTCATCCTCCTTCCTTGCAATCTTCTTCCGGACTAATAATTCAGAAATAATAATATTTATAATAAAATAAGACATAATCATAATAATAATAATGTTTGTTATTAAACATGTCTAGGTGTTGTTCACGAAGTTTATCTTCTTTCCAAACCGTAAGGCTTGGTCGCGCCTTAGTCTAAACGCCGTTTTGACATGGTCCTGAAAACTATTATTTTCTTGTGCACGTGCGTTTGTGCGATCAGACTATATTTGCATCGTTGGAATATATTTAATATTCGGTTGACAACTCAAATGTAATATTGTTTAATTCTAATTCAGGCGCTGCCAATGGGTTAGATTCCCTAGTTGACTTGGCACCTTCCCCAGTGTTTATTTTAGCAAACGGCTCTGCACATTTTGCGAAGTTCTTTCTGTAAGTGAAACAAGCTGTTATTGTACAATTCTTGAGGAAATTCTTTAGGTCTACCGAAAGGATTTGGGATAGGATAGGATATAAGGATATAAGGATATAAATTACATAAGCGAACTTGACCATGGCTACAGGCGAGTTGGTTCATCACTAGCATTTGTATATACTACTATCATGACTGTAGAGTGTTGAGTGTTGAGCAGTTATAAGTATATTATACAATCATTTGTTGTGTCGTTAGTTCTAAAAGCGCCGCTCAAGGTCTGTGCGTGTCAATGATATAACTGTTACTTATTTTTGCGATGCCCCCCCCCCCCCCCGACTCGAACCTGGAACCTCTGGAATAGCGTTATATTAGAGTATCCAGCTACTATAGTCTATTACGTCGACAAA